>CM033622.1:1852932-1989929 GCA_019453435.1 Rhinogobius similis
GAGAGACAGAGACTTGAGGCAGAGGACAGAAGAGACACAGAGGCGAGGCTCAGAGGACAGAGACACCTGAGACCAGAGGGCAGAGGCAGAGGCAGAAGGCGGCGAGAGGCTAGAGGGAACAGAGAGCGAGGCTCAGGACAGAGGAATGAGAGGCATGAGGCCAGAGGACATGAAAGTGAGGAGCAGAGGACAGAGAGACAGAGACGATGAGGCAGAGGACAGAGAGCGAGGGCAGAGGAGCAGGCCAGAGGACAGAAGGGAGCAGAGACAGAGACGAGGCAGAAGAGGGACAGAGACAGAGGACAGAGAGACAGAGGCAGAGAGCCAGAGGCAGAGAGGACAGAGGGTGAGGAGCAGAAGGAGAGCCGAGGAGCAGAGGACAGAGAGACAGAGAGGAGGCAGAGGACAGAGAGACAGAGGCGAGGCAGAGGACAGAGAGACAGAGACGAGGCAGAGGGACAGAGAGACAGAGAGACAGAGAGCGAGGCAGAGGACAGAGAGACAGAGGCAGAGGGACAGAGAGACAGAGACGAGGCAGAGGACAGAGAGACAGAGGCGAGGCAGAGGACAGAGAGACAGAGACAGAGAGGACAGAGAGACAGAGAGGACAGAGGAGCAGAGGCGAGGACAGAGACGACAGAGAGACAGAGGCAGGGCAGAGGACAGAGAGACAGAGACAGAGGAGGCGAGGCAGAGGGACAGAGAGACAGAGAGGCAGGCTCAGGACAGAAGAGACAGAGGCGAGGCAGAGGACAGGGCGGGCAGAGGACCGAGGACAGAGAGAGACATGAGGCAGAGGACAGAGACAGAGGCGAGGCAGAGGACAGAGAGACAGAGGCGAGGCTAGAGGACAGAGAGACAGAGACAGAGGACAGGACAGAGACAGAGGCAGAGGACAGAGAGACAGAGACGAGGCAGAGGACAGAGAGACAGAGAGACAGAGAGAGACAGAGACGAGGCAGAGGACAGAGAGACAGAGACGAGGCAGAGGACAGAGAGACAGGAGGCAGAGGACAGAGAGACAGAGACGAGGCAGAGGACAGAGAGACAGAGAGAGGCAGAGGACAGAGAGACAGAGAGACAGAGAGACAGAGAGACAGAGAGACAGAGACAGGCAGAGGACAGAGAGACAGAGACGAGGCTCAGGACAGAGAGACAGAGACGAGGCAGAGGACAGAGGGACAGAGACGAGGCAGAGGACAGAGAGACAGAGAGCGAGGCAGAGGACAGAGAGACAGAGACGAGGCAGAGGACAGAGAGACAGAGGCGAGGCAGAGGGACAGAGAGACCGATGAGACAGGAGACAGAGGTGGCAGAGAACAGAGAGACCTGAGGCAGAGGACAGAGAGAGACAGAGGCAGGCAGAGGACAGAGAGACAGAGACGAGACATGAGGCAGGGACAGAGAGACAGAGGCGAGGCAGAGGGGACGACAGAGGACAGAGGCAGAGGAGGGGACCCATGAGGGGACAGAGGACAGAGACAGAGGGGGCAGAGGGACAGAGGGACAGAGAGACAGAGATTTAGGCGAGGACAGAGGACAGAGAGACAGAGAAGGGCCAGAGGACAGATGCAGAGACAGAGGCATTTAGGCAGAGACAGAGAACAAGACAGAGGCCAGGAGCCAGTGAACAGAGAGACACAGGAGACGAGGCAGCTGAGGACAGAAGACATGTAGGAGAGGGACCGAGGCAGAGGACAGAGACAGAGAGACAGAGAGTCAAGAGTGCGAGGGACAGAGGACAGAGGCGAGGACAGAGACAGAGGACAGAGACAGAGAGCCAGGAGCAGAGGACAGAGAGAGACATAGAGGCAGAGGACAGAGAGACAGAGACGAGGCAGAGGACAGAGAGACAGAGACGAGGCAGAGGGACAGAGAGAGACGAGGCAGAGGACAGAGGACAGAGAGACAGAGATCTGAGGCAGAGGGGACAGGGGTCCACAGGAGTTTTTGTGAAATGAATCCTGAGTTTGCTGGAGCCGGTGCAGTTGCTGAAGGACTGGGCTGATGTGGGAGGAGGAGGTTCTGGTGATGATGCAGCAGCTGAATTCTGGACCAGTTGAAGTTTATGGAGGGATTTGAGAGGGAGACCAGAAAGGAGAGAGTCACAGCAGTCGAGACGAGAAGTGACGAGGCTGTTGACGAGGACAGAAGCAGAGTGGACTGTCTGAGGAGGACAATGTGGTGAAGATAGAAATAGACAAACCCAGTGATGTTATTGATGTGTGACTGAAATGACAGACAACTGTGGAGGATGAACCCAGACTCTTGACCTGAGGGGGACACGGGGGAGTGGTCAGTGGACAGACAGGAACTGTTCATCTCCCTTTATCAAAACCAAAAATCATCTTTCCCCAAATTGTAAAATGGTCCAGTAAAGTGATGGAGAAACCTGCGTCCTGAGTCCTTTTACTCGAGGAGCTTCAACACTTGGCTTTGGCCTTTGGACTTTTCTTATTTTAGTTATTTTTATCCAAAATCTGATAAAGGACAGTATCAGCTGCTGGACATATTAAATATAAAAAGAAAGGTGTCTTCTCTTATTTGTCTTCATTCTTTTGCCGTTCTCATCTTTATTCTGTAAAACACTATTTAAATAAAGTGTCTGAGGCTCATTTCTTGTTGAAGAAGCCCATGATTGAAGCTTGTTTTGTGGCTTTGGCGTCGGACGCTGCTTTCTTCTTTTGGTCCTCGGTCTGAGCTTTCACTGAGGCCAGTTTAGATCCAGGTTTAAGACCAGGATTGGGACCTGGTTCAGGGCCTGGTTTAGTCCGTGGCGTCGGTGGCGCTAGATCTGGAGACGACTGAACCTCGGTCTGGACCAGAGAGTCAGGATCACTTGTTGTTCTTGGTCGTTCACAGAGTCAGCTTTGCCTTCTCTTCTCCAGCTCCTCTTCGTGCTCCTCTGACACTTTGACACGTTCCTCCTCAGATTTTACCGACGGCAGAAACGTGGATGAACTCTCCTTCCTCTTGTGCTCCACAAAATGAACAAACGTTTGTTTGGCCGAGTTCACGTGGACGATTTGTACGTCACCATCTTGTCCTGGTCCTGCACCAACTCCAGGTTTAGACCAGGTTTAATCCAGGTTTAGTCTGGGTTTTGAGCGGGTTTAGTCCAGGTTTAGTCCTGGTTTAGTCCTGGCTTAGTCCAGGTTTGGTCTGAGTTTAGACCGGGTGTAGACCAGATTTAGTCCTCGTTTAGTCCAGGTTTAGTCCAGGTCTAGTCCGGATTCTGTCCTGTTTAGACTGGGTTTAGTCCGGGTTTTCCACAGGTGCGGTGCTGAGCTCAAATACTTGAATTAAACCCAACATTTTTAACATTTGATAAATAATTTCCCAAATACTTTTGTTAAATGAGTTTTTAAAGTGGATTTAATAAAATGACTTGATGCACATTTGAAGGTTCTTCTTTCAGACCAGTGTTTGTTCTGACAGTTTGGACGGCTCACTCGCTCTTCATCAGAGTCACTCCATGTCGCTGTGACGTGTCTTGTCAGCTGATCTGTACAGGTTTTGGTCAGGTTTTCCTACAGCGCCATCTGCAGTCCGACTTCTTTAGGACGTGTCCCAGGTGTGTGAGAGTAAAAAGGCCCCTCGTCCCGGTTCATTGTCCTCTGGTCTGAAATAAGAACCTTCAAATATTGAATCATCAGAAGACCAAAGGAACCTCGTTGGACAATGACTTTATACATTTCCAAATCCTTTTAGGAAATCCTTTTCAAACTCTATGAGCTTCTGTGATGAGCTTTTCCAGGGCGCTCCTGGTCCTGGCTAAAGGCAACGAAATAATGAATAAGTAATAAGGAGCTCTGTGATTGGTTAGAACAACCTGAGAACCAATCAGAGAGCTCCTTATTACTTCACTTTTATTATTGATGTCATGTGTTTCAGACTCGTGTGTTTCAGACTCGTGTGTTTCAGACTCGTGTGTTTCAGACTCGTGTGTTTCAGACTCGTGTGTTTCAGACTGATGTCATGTGTTTCAGACTGGATCATGTTGGAGCTCAGAGGTTAAAACCAGGACTCAGAAAGTGTAAGTGTTGAATTAACTCCATTTGACACAGACTTATTTAACCTGTGAACAAGACACAATGCATGATGGGAAACTGAGTCCTCAGCACAAATATGAAGCTCAGTGTTGTGTGTTTGTGTGTAACTGTTTCCTGATCCTTGGACAGCAGAGTCCTCAGACTGTGGTCCACAGCTGTGTCCATCACTGAACAGAGTTATTATTAAAGCAGATCCTGAAGAGTCCAGTCTGGAGCTGTGGAACTGCACTCATGTTTCAGCCCAAACATGTTCAACTGGGACCTTCATTCTTCTTCTGGAGACAATCCCCTGTTCTCCTCTGAGCTGTGCCTCTGCTGTCAGTCCTCCTCATCACCAGAACAACAGCAGACATCACACAGACACTGGCCAAAGGACAGCAGCTGGGAAAAAGCAAAAAAAAAACAAAAAACACCCCTTTTCAGGCTATGGCTGAATCTAGTTTGATCTATCGATGTAATCCCTCATTCGTCCAGGTGTGGTTCATCGTAGAAAGGATTTCAGAGGTTGTCATCCGGACGCTGTTTGAAGATCGAGACATTTCGTCATTGTCAATCAGGTGTTTGTAGTTTGATCTAGTTTTGTCCCAAAAAAAAATTAAGAATGAAAGATTCAAACATAGATATATCAAACATATTTTCACTGAAGTACTTCCTCTTCCTAAAAATCCGATAAATGTAATTTTAAATTCTAAAAATAATAATTTATGATAAAGAGCACAAGAGCTCCTTGTTCTCCCACTCGTCCTCTTCAACATGAGCCCTATCTCCTCCATTTGTGCCTCGTTCTGTGAATAGAGCCCAAAAAGATAAGTTTGAAGATAACTCTGAAGTTAACCCTAAAGCTAGCTCTGAGGCTAGCTCTAAAGCCAACTCTGAAGATAATTTTAAAGCTAAATCTGAAGCTAACTCTAAAGCTAACTGTAAAACTAACTCTGAAGCTAACTCTAAACCTAGCGTTAAAGCTAACTCTGAAGCTAACTCTGAAGCTAACCCTAAAGCTAGCTCTAAAGCTAACTCTGGAGCTAACTCTAAAGATGACTTTAAAGCTAACTCTGAAGCTAGCGCTATAGATAACTCTGAAGATAGCTCTGAAGATAACTGTGAAGCTAACTCTATAGCTAACTCTGGAGCTAACTCTGAAGCTAGCTCTAAAGATAACTTTAAAAATAACTCTGAAGCTAACTCTGAAGTTAGCTATAATTCTAACTCTGAAGCTAAATCTTCAGCTAACTGTAAAGCTAACTCTAAACATAGCTCTAAAGCTTACTCTGGAGCTAACTCTGAAGCTAACTCTAAAGCTAACAAGGAGCTAACTCTAGAGCGAACTCTGAAGCTAACTCCAAAGCTAACTCTAAAGCTAGCTCTTAAGCTAGCTCTAAACCTAACTCTAAAGCAAGTTCTGAAGCTAACTCTGAAGCTAACTCTGGAGCTAACTCTAAAGCTAACTCTGAAGCTAACTTAGGAGCTAACTCTAAAGCTAATTTAGGAGCTAACTCTGGAGCTAACTCTGAAGCTAGCTCTAAATCTAACTCTAAAGCTAACTCTGAAGCTATTTCCTAAGCAAACTCTGCAGCTAACTCTGAAGCCAACTCTGAAGCTAATTCTGAAGCTAACTGTGAAGCTAACTGTGAAGCTAACTGTGAAGCTAACTGTAAAGCATCATTTTAAAACTATCTCTGATGCTAACTCTAAAGCTAACTCTGAAGTTAGCTCTAATGCTAACTCTTGAGCTAACTCTAAATTTACCTCTGAAGCTAGCTCTAAAGCTTACTGTGAAGCTAACTGTGAAGCTAACTCTAAAGCTAACTCTGAAGCTAATTCTAAAGCTAATTCTGAAGCCAACTCTAAAGCTAACTCTGAAGCTAACTCTAAAGCTAACTCTAAAGCTAACTCTGAAGCTAACTGCTCATTAGCATTAGCTCTTTTGGTTCAGTGTAATCACATAGAGCTCCCTCTGAGCTTCACAAAGATGTGTCACACTCCCAGGTAAAGCCTGCAGGGGGCGCAGGGGAAGCTGTGCACAATGGAGCAGCTCATGCATATGCTAATTAGCCTCATTTACATAATAGCGCCTGGAGGGGAAATGGAGGAATGAGGTGGCACTTTATTTGACATGTTTGAACAAATGTGTTTGTCTTTATTGCATTTTGGGTTCATTTGTGTCTATTACACACTTCAAATCAAATCAAATCAATTTATTTTTATAATGCCCAAAAGCACAACAACAGTTGCCTCGATGGGCCACAGGTAAAAGCCGTTCAGATAACTGTCCCAGAGTGCCCCTGTCCTTCGACCCTCCTTCGCGGCGAAGAAAAACTACAAAAAACCCCATGGGAAAAAGTATAAACCTCGAGGAGAACCACAGTGAAGGAGAGATCCTACTCCCACGGACGGACAGGCTGCAGATGAACTAGGACTGACATCCACTTGGACTGAACCAGAACCACTCAAGAGGGAGGTGGCTTTAAAGAGTTCCTCCAGGAGGACGAGGAGCAGTTCATCCAGTGTAGAGAGATCCTCCAGCAGGAGATGAGGAACGGTTCATCTAAGTAGATGGAGTTGGTCCAGGCAGACGAGGTGTGGCTAATCCAGCTGTCCAGGCGGGTGGAGCATAGATCCTCCAGTGTAGAGATCGATCCTCCAGACAGATGGGGGGGGTCGTCACTGGAGCAGCCGCCGCAGTGTCTGAAACAGTCTCACTCCCGGGGAAGTGGAAAGAGAAACATGTGAACAGCAATGAACAGACTACAGTTGAAGTAATATTAAATATTGTTGATGGTAAAGTAGGAAGAACCAGAGGATAGTGTTCAAGCTCCATACTTCCCCCAGCAGAGTTGCTCCAAGGGCAGCGTAGCTAAAACTGTAGGTTTTTATTTCTGTTCCTAACTGGCCTGACCATAAGCTATTATAAGCTTATTCTTTGTCTTATGGGACTACGGATGGAAATTAGCCCTGAGCTAAATCTGGTGTATTTACAGCGTAAGCTTGTTCATTAATACATGCTGTCCCATTCAAATAAATAAAACAAACAAACAAACAAATTTCAAAGAGGAACGTTTTGAGCTGGTCTTAAATGTAGAGACTGTGTCGGCCTCTTTTACATGAACAGGGAGCTGGTTCCATAACATAGGAGCTTGGTAGCTAAATGCTCGACCTCCTACTGTGCTTTTAGAGACTCTGGGGACTAACAATAGTCCAGCATTTTGAGAACGAAGAGCTCTGTTTGGATGGTACGCTACTATTGCATCTTTGAGGTCGATGGGGCCATATTGTTTATAGCTTTATAAGTCAGGAGGAGGATTTTAAATTTGATTCTAAACTCAACAGGAAGCCAGTGAAGAGACTCTAACACTGGTGAAATATGATCTCTTCTTCTAGTACCTGTTAATAATCTTGCTGCTGCATTTTGAACCAGTTGAAAGCTTCTTATTGAGCTTTTAGGACACGCTGTAAGCAGGGCGTTACAATAGTCTAATCTGGATGTGACAAATGCATGGATGAGTTTTCGGCATCATCTCTGGGCAGGATTTTTCTAATTTTGGCTGATGTTCACGCAGATGAAAGTAGGCTGTTTTACAGGCTTGATTTATATGAGCTTTGAACGAGAGATCTTGGTCAAATAGGACCCCAAGGTTTCTTACAGTAGAGCTGGGGGCTACAGTGATATTGTCCAGAGAAACTATCTGGTCAGATAAAGAGTCTGGCAGGTGCTTAGGGCCCAGCAGAATGACATCGGTATTCAGGGTTAAGGAGCAGATCAGGGCCGCCGCTTCCATAAGCACGTGCGCGCATGTAGCGTGGGGACCAAGTGCTCTGAGGGGCACCACATCGGCTGTGCCATGGCCGCCTGGCCGTGGCAAAAACGAGCGGTGCCCACGCGGCGCCGCATTCCGGCGCTCGCCAAAGTGAAGCGCATGCACGTAATTTAATAAAACCGCGACACCAAGGGCTCTCTCTCTTTCCTCCTCGGCTCCTCCCTCTGAGAACAGGGATGGCCAAGACCCCAGGCTAAGTTTGAGAGAATGATGAAGACGAGAGAGTCAGCGGAGGAGCCTATTACCTGCCACTCTGCAGCTAACGTCTGACTCTGAGGCGTTTAGGGGACATTTGGTGCGTGGGCTTTTATTGCACTTAATCCGTGAATAAATATGATGCCAATGATACATTCACAATGACAACAGTTCCTGTGCATTTCTTAAAGCTGAATAAACTATTTTTATTCATTTTTTGCAAAAAAAATAAAATAAATTGTAGTAGTAGTATCAAGACATTTTGCATAGGGCACCAAAAAAGCTAGCAGCGGCCCTGGAGCAGATAATTAAGAGTCATCCAAGTTTTTATGTCTTTCACTTTCACGTGTGAACAGAACTGGACCGAGTACTGAACCCTGCGGCACACCGTAGGTTACTTTAGAACATGGGGAAGATCTCTGGTTTACATTAACAAACTGGTACCTATCAGATAAATAGGATTTAAACCAGCTAAGAGCGGTTCCACTGACACCTATATCACATTCTAACCTCTGCAGTAGAATGTTGTGGTCGATGGTGTCAAACGCTGCGCTGAGGTCCAACAGAACCAGGATTGAGACCTGTCCATCATCAGCAGCTAATAACAGATCATTTGTGACTTTAACTAGTGCAGTTTCAGTGCTGTGGTGCACACGGAACCCTGACTGAAAAACTTCAAATAAATTATTGTCCTGCAGGTGGCGACAAAGCTGTTTAATCACAACTCTTTCAAGGATTTTAGAGACAAAGGGAAGATTAGAAATAGGTCTATAGTTGGCCAGTATGTCGGGGTCTAGATTAGGCTTTTTCAAAAGTGGTTTAATCACTGCATATTTGAAGGACTGAGGACATAACCGCTTTCTAGTGAAGTATTTATTATATTAAGAATGGGATTTATAATTAGGGGGAGAATTTCTTTGAGGAGTCTACTTGGGATTGGGTCTAAGATACAAGTTGATGTTTTGGAGGACATAATGACTGAAGTTATCTCTGCCTGATCAACAGCAGTGAACCATCTAGTATTACTGAAGGATTTGTATGGGACACTAGCTTTGCAGTCTGGGCGTGCTCAGTACTGATACTGGGAGTAATTTCATTTAGTTTATCTCTAATAGTTGTGATTTTGCTGCTAAAGAATAGAAGAAAGTCATTGCAGCTTAGAGTAACTGGTATTGAGGGTTCTACTGCTGTGACAGTTTGTCAGCCTGGCTACAGAGCTGAAGAGAAACCTAGAGTTATTTTTATTTACTTCTATTAAATTTGAATAATATCTGGTTTGAGCCTTACGCAGAGCCTGCTTATAAGACAGAAGGCAAGTTTTCCATTCTTTTAGGGATTCTTCTGTGTGGGAACGGCGTAAGGATCTCTCTAGTTTTCTTCCCCTTTGTTTGTGAGAACGTAGTTCTTCATTGTACCAGGGGGAGGCTCGTTTTGGCCTGATTACTTTCTGTTTAAGTGGAGCTGCAACATCAAGAGCAGATTTTAAAGAGTTGACCATTGAGTCAACAGAGTTATCGATAGCACTGGGACTGGCGCTGTTAACGACAGGATCACATGACGTAATATTAAATATTGGTTCTATTATTTCTCTGAACTTTAAAATAGATTTTTCAGATATTGTCCTTTTCATTATAGTTTTAGTCTGAGGAGCTGGATAGTCCTTAAGAATAAACCCAAAGGTAATTAGGAAGTGATCTGACATTATTGGGTTTTGGGGGAAGACATTTAGGTCACTAATCTCTATTCCATAAGTTAGAACCAGGTCCAGAGTGTGCTGGTGACTGTGGGTTGGTTTATTTACATTTTGAGTGAAACCAATGCATCTAATAAAGCGCTAAAGGCATTACTGAGGCAATTATTTTCATTCACATGAATGTTGAAATCCCCAACCACCACAATATTTTCCCAGTCTAATACTAAATTTGATGGAAGTCAAAGAACTCTGTTAAGAACAATGAATAAGGACCAGGAGGTCGATAGATTATTATGAACAAAACAGCTTTTTGGTTTCTCCAGTTTGGGCAGGTGATTGATAGGATAAGGCTTTCAAATGAGCAAGACTCATTATTAATTTTATTAATTTTAGGACTCAGGAGTAAACTAGAATGTGAGATTACTGCCACCCCACCTCCCCGGCCTGAGCTCCTGCAGCTTGAAAGTTAACATGACTCTGTGGGGTGGCCTCATTTAATCTGACATAATCATCTTGTTGAAGCCAAGTTTCAGTTAAAGCTAAAAGATCAATATTATAATCGTTAATTAATTCATTAACTAAAAGTGATTTGGAGGAAATTGACCTAATGTTTAGCAGTCCACATTTTACATGCTTATTTATTAGTTTATTTGTATCATGTGTAGGGATTATTTTTATTAAGTTATTTGGTCTGACACCTAAATGATCTGTATTTGGATCTGACTTATTGGCGTTATTTACACGAGGGACACACAGTCTCTATTTGCTTTGACTCTGAACACTTGACCTGTGACAGCGCGGGTGAGAGCTTAGCGACAGAGGACAGACGTAACCTGCTCCTCTGCACCTGGGACTCATGTCTGGAAAGTCACTTTAGGCGACTAAGGCTATCGGCCAAATTCCGAACTAAAAGTGATGTACCCTCCGAAGTCGGATGGATGCCATCCCTGCGTATGAGCCCGGGCTTTCCCCAGAACGCACTCCAATTGTCAACAAAGACTACGTTGTTTTGGGGGCACCAACTAGACAACCAGCAGTTGAAGCTGAAAAGCGGCTGTACATTTCAGCATTGACCCGATTGGGGAGGGGACCAGAAAATATTACGGTCTCTGACATCGACTTCGCCAATTCACACACCGCTCCAACCTGCACTTTGAGCACTTCTGATTGTCTCCGCCGGGTGTCATTACCACCTCCGTGAATCACGATACGACGGAACCTCTGACTACTCTGTTTTAAAAGCCTAAGGTTTCCTTCGATGTCACCCATTCTGGCCCCCGGATAACACCTTACTGAGGCTGCTGGCAGCTTCACGTCTCTGACTATGGAACTTCCAATCACCAGAGTGTCACGTTCGGCGGGCGTGTGATCGCCGAGTGGGGCAAACCTATTGCAGACGGGAAGCTTATGGTGCACTAAAGGCTGGCGTTTAGCATCGATCCCTCCGAACTGTCACAAATCTATCCCTGTCTTGTTCCTGGTCTGGTCCCGGCTGCGCGGGAGGCGCTGGGGGGCTGGTCTTAACCTGAGGCTTAGCCTTGCTGCCGCTAACACTGCTAACCATGCTAACACTACTACCTGTGGCGCGGTCCGGTAAACCTGATGCTACGACCTGGCTATAGCTAGACTTTAGCTCCTCCACAATGCGGATCTGTGCTTCTAACTCTGTAACCCTGGATTCCAAAGCTACCACTACGCTAAAGTGCTAAATGAGGCTCCGGGTTGTTTAGGGAGCAATCAAACTTTCAATTATGTGTTGGAGGGTACGATAGTTTTTGTATAATTTGTGGATTAACAATAAAGTGTGGAGAACGATCACACGCAAGCACAGAATAGACTCACCGGATGTGACGTCAGCCGTTTTTTTATAAGCACAAATACATTATAATAAGCACTATTTCAATAAACTTGGACCCAGAGCTCTGACATTTGACCCAGTTGTAGTCGACCAGTGGGACAAAACCTGCAGTGAATTTAGAGTTTGTACAACGAAGTATGTGTTTGATGGAGCCATTTGAAATCAAGCATTATTTTATATCAAAATACTCTTTTAAAACTGGTTTAATTTGGAAAATGACAGTTAAAGTCACTGGACGAGAATGGAACAAAATAGGTGGGACTTAACAGGTCAATGGGCCTCGAGAAAACTCTGCAAAGTGACTTTAATCCTTCGGTCACTTTGGAAATAGAATCAAAGTTTCAGGTGTATTTGGTTTAATTTGTGAGAAAACAAGTTCAATGAGTCATTTTTAGTTTTCGTCACTGAATTCAGCCATTTTCCCTTTAAAAGGTCCCATTGAACATAACGGGGAAAAACATACATTTAGAGCAAAACAAAGAGGAAAAAGTGAAAGAAACCAAACCTGATCAAATGGACTCATTTGACGTTTGTCAAGAATGAATCCAACCATCGACACAAACTGTGTTTGGTTTATTGTTTTACAAAGATTCATTCATCTTCTGCCGCTTGTTCCCGTTAGGGGTCGCTGGGACTGGAGCCTGTCCCAGTGACTTTGGGCCTTAGGCGGGTTCATCTGTCTATTATCTATGACAAAGATATTTAATATTAAAGGCACATTTTAGAGGCTCCCATTAGAATCAATGGGAAAATAAGGCACATTTAAACATTTGCCAGTAATGGATAAAAGACAGATTTAAGCCATAAACTGTAAAGATGAGACATTTCACTTCCTGTAAAAAATGAACCAAACATGATCAGAAATGTGTTTATTTTCTCATTGTTTGTGTGATATTTGTAGATGAAGGTATTTTCAGGAGAATCAGAAGGCTCCGTTCAAATCAACAGGAAGAACATCAGAACGGATTATAATCTGATCCGACACAGAAACTAAAAAGGCTCAAACTTCACATTTACACAAACTTGTTCATCCAAAGACAAAGATAAAATGTTTAGATCTGGCTTCAGTTTTGTGTGAAATTCAACTTTTAAAACATTTAAAGGATTAAAGTGTCATTTATTTATTTTTATTGATGTTTTTGATCAGGGCAGGGATATATCTTTGGATTGAACAAAAACATGAAAAATATATGAATCTGTGATGTTTTATTGAAGTTTTTATAAGTGGACATTTACGTCCTCAGGGTCCTGAGTGGGACAAAATATATATATATATTTGGAACTAAAAAGTTTAACAAGAAATAAGTTTGTGTTTTTGTTGGTGCAAAAAATACATTGATGGATAAACAAATCCCATTGAAGTGAAACCTTTGATTCTTTGTTTGTTGAATAAATGCAGTCAGATTGTTGTTTAATGAAATGTTCATAAAGTGTGTGTCTGCACATGTGGAGAGCGGACGGGGGACTCACTGCTGTGTTTGTGTCTTCTCTCCATCAGATTTCTGTGATCTCACTCTGGATCCAAACACAGCTCACAGAGAACTCAAACTGTCTGACAACAACAAGAAGGCGACGTGTGTGTTTGAGAATCAGCTGTATCCAGATCATCAGGACAGATTTGACTTTTGGGCTCAGCTTCTGTGTGACACTGGTCTGACTGGTCGCTGTTACTGGGAGGTCCAGTGGAGTGGAGCGGTTCATATATCAGTGTCTTACAGAGGAATAAGGAGGAAAGGAGGCAGTGATGAATGTGTGTTTGGACACAATGATCAGTCCTGGAGTCTGGAGTGTTCTGGAGGTGGTTTCTCTGTTTGGCACAAGAACAATCAAACCCCCCTCCCTCAGCCCTGGTCCAGTTCTTCTGGGACAGTAGCAGTGTTTGTGGACTGTCCTGCTGGCTCTCTGTCCTTCTACACAGTCTCCTCTGACCTTCTGACCCACCTCCACACCTTCAACACCACATTCACTCACACTCTGGTCCCTGGGTTTAGACTCTGGTCTCTTGGCTCCTCAGTGTCTGTGTGCGCTCCCACAGACTCGCTCTAATGTGGGTCAAATACAACTGTGTGTGACCCACGTCTCAAACCAGACACTCAAGTCTCAGTTGAATGACTCTCTGTTTTAGCCTCAACGAGGGAGGAGTCACATGTTTATTCGAAGGCATCTTTACAGTTTAAGTGTTTTTAAGTTCTGACTACAGGTTGATCGAGTTGATTGTTTGACACATGAATAAATAAAGATGTTATATTAATTAAAGATTTTTGTGTGTAACAGTAAAAGGTTTTTTTCCTGTCACAAGGGGATGGATTGTAATCGCAGTTATAAGTTCTGTATTCTCATTCTGACTTGATAAGGTTAACTTCAACTTTAACATCTCTGTAGCACCTGTTTTGTTCGCTCCCAGTCATGGTCATAAAGATAGAGAACGGGCATCTAATCCTTTTTATGACGTCCTTTCACTCTGAAATCCGTCTTTAACTGGAAACACCACTGATAGCTGTGGTTTTTCATAAATATTGATAGTCACATATGTCCTTGCTCTTGTTTCACACTGATGTTTCATGTTGTCTCCTCATGATGTGATAACTATGTCTCCACCTGTGTCTTGTGTATAAAAAGCCTGTGTTCTGATTGTCATGTACCTCCGTCGACCAGCAGAGGTCAGGGAAAGGCCAGTATTCCACTAGGCCAACTATAGACCTATTTCTAATCTTCCCTTTGTCTCTAAAATCCTTGAAAGAGTTGTGATTAAACAGCTTTGTCGCCACCTGCAGGACAATAATTTATTTGAAGTTTTTCAGTCAGGGTTCCGTATGCCACACAGCACTGAAACTGCACTAGTTAAAGTCACAAATGATCTGTTATTAGCTGCTGATGATGGACAGGTCTCAATCCTGGTTCTGTTGGACCTCAGCGCAGCGTTTGACACCATCGACCACAACATTCTACTGCAGAGGTTAGAATGTGATGTAGGTGTCAGTGGAACCGCCCTAAGCTGGTTTAAATCCTATCTATCTGATAGGTACCAGTTTGTTAATGTAAACCAGAGATCTTCCCCATGTTCTAAAGTAACCTACGGTGTGCTGCAGGGTTCAGTACTCGGTCCAGTTCTGTTCACACTTTATATGCTGCCCTTAGGTATGATCATCAGAAAGCATGGCATTAACTTCCACTGCTATGCAGATGACACTCAGCTGTATTTATCAATGAAACCTGATCAGACCCATCAAGTAGACAGACTTAGTGCCTGTGTGAAAGACATAAAAACTTGGATGACTCTTAATTATCTGCTCCTTAACCCTGAAAAAACCGAGGTCATTCTGCTGGGCCCTAAGCACCTGCGAGACTCTTTATCTGACCAGATAGTTTCTCTGGACAATATCACTGTAGCCCCCAGCTCTACTGTAAGAAACCTTGGGGTCCTATTTGACCAAGATCTCTGGTTCAAAGCACATATAAATCAAGCCTGTAAAACAGCCTACTTTCATCTGCGTAACATTAGCCAAAATTAGAAAAATCCTGCCCAGAGATGATGCCGAAAAACTCATCCATGCATTTGTCACATCCAGATTAGACTATTGTAACGCCCTGCTTACAGCGTGTCCTAAAAGCTCTATAAGAAGCTTTCAACTGGTTCAAAATGCAGCAGCAAGATTATTAACAGGTACTAGAAGAAGAGATCATATTTCACCAGTGTTAGAGTCTCTTCACTGGCTTCCTGTTGAGTTTAGAATCAAATTTAAAATCCTCCTCCTGCTGCTATGAAGCTATAAACAATATGGCCTCATCGACCTCAAAGATGCAATAGTAGCGTACCATCCAAACAGAGCTCTTCATTCTCAAAATGCTGGACTATTGTTAGTCCCCAGAGTCTCTAAAAGCACAGTAGGAGGTTGAGCGTTTAGCTACCAAGCTCCTGTGTTATGGAACCAGCTCCTGTTCATGTAAAAGAGGCCGACACAGTCTCTACATTTAAGACCAGGCTCAAAACGTTCCTCTTTGAAATAGCTTATGGTCAGGCCAGTTAGGAACAGAAATAAAAACCTACAGTTTTAGCTACGCTGCCCTTGGAGCAACTCTGCTGGAGAAGTATGGCAGCTTGAACACTATCCTCTGGTTCTTCTACTTTACCATCAACAATATTTAATATTACTTCAACTGTAGTCTGTTCATTGCTGTTCACATGTTTCTCTCTCTCTCCACTTCCTGTGAGACTGTTTCAGACACTGCGGCGGCTGCTCCAGTGACGACTCCCCCCCCCCCATCTGTCTGGAGGATCGATCTCTACACTGGAGGATCTATGCTCCACCCGCCTGGACAGCTGGATTAGCCACACCTCGTCTGCCTGGACGAACTCCTTTTACTTTAGATTAACTGCTCCTCATCTCCTGCTGGAGGATCTCTCTACACTGGTGGACTGCTCCTCGTCCTCCTGGAGGAACTCTTTAAAGCCACCTCCCTCTTGAGTGGTTCTGGTTCAGTCCAAGTGGATGTCAGTCCTAGTTCATCTGCAGCCTGTCCGTCCGTGGGAGTAGGATCTCTCCTTCACTGTGGTTCTCCCCGAGGTTTCTACTTTTTCCCGTGGGGTTTTTTGTAGTTTTTCTTCGCCGCGAAGGAGGGTCAAAGGACAGGGGCATTCTGGGACAGTTATCTGAACTGCTTTGACCTGTGGCCCATCGAGGCAACTGTTGTTGTGCTTTTGGGCATTATAAAAATAAACTGATTTGATCTGATTTGACTATTCACTTTGGTACCAGTGAATAAATCAACTCATTGATCAGACTCTCTGCATTTTTATTGTTTAACTTGTTTTAGAAATCCACAACAGCGATTCTCCCGTAACAGCCTCCACTGCCTTCATTCAGCCACAGGTGGCGCTATGATTAAAAATGTCTGAGCTTCAAGCAATTTCCTGTCTCGACTCTCTGCTCCGCCTTTGGACTGAGCAGAGCTTGTGGCTTTGACGAGACAAAACTGCTCACGACTAAATGAGAACTTCACAGAAAATCATCAAACTCCAGGGTCAGATTATTTTCCTCCTGATTTCATTCACAAGACGAGCCGACAGCCCCACAGACCTGGAAGGAACTTCATTTATTCTTTCTTTACGCCAACAAGGACCCTTTATATTGGATTAAACTGAAATATTATTTTATTTTTTGGATAAATTTAACTTTAATACAAACTTGAACTAAACTAAAACTGAAAGCTTTTTTAACTGAACTTTCAAAAGAAACTAAACATTATTCCAGTTAAATTTCTGTGCTTTATTGAACTACTTCCAAACAGTGGGTGTGAACCCTGGTTGGTCCAGGAGTGTTCATCGTAAAAGGGTTCAAAGGTCAAAGGGTAAACAAAGACAATCCATTATCAGTGGCTCCTCCCTGTGGGCGGGGCTTACACAGATCAGAGGAGCATAAGTCAGAGTTCTCAGACCAGTTCTACTCATTGAAAATGCTGTGGAGGCAGTTTCTTTCGGTCTTTGGTTGCGTTCCTCTTCCTCTTTTTGGTCAGGAAGTTCTCTAGTTTCCCGCTCCTCTTCAGATCCTGGTATTTCTCCAACAACTGCAGCTTCTTCCTCTCAGCTGCAAAAGACAAGATTATATACTTTATACAGAGTGTGAACCGGGACCAAACCGAGACTAAACCGGGTCTAAAGCCGGTCTTATGGCCAGGACTTATGGTCATAATAACGGTCAAACAAACCCGGGGCCCTGTGCTATATCTGTAGTCACGTCACACAGACTGGAGAACAGAAGGACAGTTAGACTGTCCAATCTTAGAAATTTAATTCATATTCCCTGTGAAAAGTCCAGTCACATTGAAACTAATCTGAAACTTGCTGTGCTTAATGTCAGATCATTATGTAACAAATCACTTTTAATTAAGTATTTTATATCTTCTTATAATCTTGATTTTATGTTTTTAACTGAAACATGGCTTGACAAAAACACGGGGGATGTAGTTCTAATAGAAGCGACTCCACCGAGCTTCAAGTTTGAATCTGAAACACGCGAAAACAAAAAGGGTGGAGGTGTCTGTGCAGTTTTTAGAGATAAAATAGTTACCCAGAGGTTGTCTTTTGGGGTGTTTTCATCATTTGAGTATTTGTCTTTTAAAATGGAGCTAAAACAGTCTCCCTCCAGACTCTACATTGTCCTGTACAAGCCTCCCCAGCACTGCCAAGGTTTATGGATGACTTTACCGAGATGTTTCAGTCGTTTGCACAGACTTTGACGGTTTGGTCATTGCAGGTGATTTCAACGTTCATGTGGATATTTTTTACACAAACGCTAAAGAGCTTGATGCTGTCCTTGAAACCTTTGGTCTTACTCAGCATGTGAGTGGCCCCGCCCACCGCAGAGAGGCCCCGCCCACAGCAGAGGGCACACTCTGGACCTGCTAATTACAAAAGAGGTTAATATTTCAAACATGAGTGTGGTCGATGTGGCACTGTCTGATCATTTCTGTGTTTTCCTTGACCTGTCTGTTATTCCCAAATCACCGGCTGGTCCTGCAGTTGTTCGGAGGAGACACATAAATGACACAAGTGACTCTTTGTGGAAATGATAAACTTTGAAAATCCATCATGTTCAAATGTTGACAAAGGCGCCCCCTGGAGGAATAATGAATCGGTCAGGGCACAGAAAAGAGAGTGCCCAGGGCCAGGGGGAAATGGAGTCGAAGCTCCAGATTCATAAAGAGATTTATAGAGAAAGGTTGTACATGTACAACCTCATTTTATGTAAAACAAAGGAATAATTGGAAACTACAGTAATCCTGTGTTGTGTTTGCAACAGTAAACAGATTAACAAACCCTCCAGTTCAGCTGCCGTTAGATCTAATTTCCACAGCTAAGTGCAATGAGTTTGCAGTATTCTTTAATGACAAGGTTCAGGGCATAAATTCAAAGGCAAAAATGCCATAAATTCCACAGTGCAAATAATAACCCTAAAACCACCTACACATTTAGAGCTGACTCACTTTGCACCTGTAACTGACAAAACTGTCCCTGAGATCATCACAGTCTGAGTTCTTCTACCTGCTGCCTCCATGTGTTACACCAGATTTCTAAAGTCTGTTCTGAGCACTTTTTTAGCACCACTCACTCACATAGTTAACATGTCGCTTCAATCTGGAACATTCCCAGGGGCCTTGAAAACTGCGGTCATTAAGCCTCTCCCAGTTCTGATGCCTCAGAACTGAACAAAGAATGGCCCATCTCAAATCTGCCATTTTTAGGCAAAGTCCTCGAAAAGGTTGTTTACAACAGCTCACAAATTTCCTAATAAACAACCATTTCGATGTTTTCCAGTCAGGTTTTAGAGCTCATCACAGCACTGAGACTGCTCTTATCAAGGTGACAAATGACATCCGCCTGAACACTGACGCGGGCAAAGCCTCACTCTGAATTCTGTTAGATCTGAGCGCTGCTTTTGACTCTGTCCATCATGGTATTCTCCTACAGAGACTAGAGGACTGGGTGGGCATCACTGGCACCGCCCTAAAGGGGTGGAGTCCTACCTCGAGGACAGAGAGTACTTTGTTGAGATTGGCAAGGGTCAGTCCTGGGACCCCTTCTGTTCAACCTCTATATGCTGCCCTTAGGTCAGTTAATACTCAGCACTAATGTGTCTTATCACACTCTGCAGACGACACTCAGATCTATGTCTGCCCTGCTTACAGCGTGTCCTAAAAGCTCTATAAGAAGCTTCAACTGGTTCAAAATGCAGCAGCAAGATTAGGTACTAGAAGGTACTAGAAAAAGAGATCATATTTCACCAGTGTTAGAGTCTCTTCACTGGCTTCCTGTTGAGTTTAGAATCAAATTTAAAATCCTCCTCCTGACTTATAAAGCTATAAACAATATGGCCCCATCGACCTCAAAGATGCAATAGTAGCGTACCATCCAAACAGAGCTCTTCGTTCTCAAAATGCTGGACTATTGTTAGTCCCCAGAGTCTCTAAAAGCACAGTAGGAGGTCGAGCATTTAGCTACCAAGCTCCTTTGTTATGGAACCAGCTCCCTGTTCATGTAAAAGAGGCCGACACAGCCTCTACATTTAAGACCAGGCTCAAAACGTTCCTCTTTGAAATAGCTTATGGTCAGGCCAGTTAGGAACAGAAATAAAAACCTACAGTTTTAGCTACGCTGCCCTTGGAGCAATTCTGCTGGGGGAAGTATGGAGCTGAACACTGTCCTCTGGTTCATCCTACTTTATCTATCAACAATATTTAATATTACTTCAACTGTAGTCTGTTCATTGCTGTTCACATGTTTCTCTCTCTGTTTCAGACACTGCGGCGGCTGCTCCAGTGACGACCCCCCCCACCCCCATCTGTCTGGAGGATCGATCTCTACACTGGAGGATCTATGCGCCACCCGCCTGGAGGAACTCCCTCAACCCTGGATTAGCCATACCTCGTCTGCCTGGATGAACTCCATCTACTTTAGATGGAGTTCATCCTTTAGATCCATCTACTGTAGATTCCTCATCTACTGCTGGAGGAGCTCTCTCTACACTGGGTGGACTGTTCCTCGTCCGCCTGGAGGAACTCTTTAAAGCCACCTCCCTCTTGCGTGGTTCTGGCTCCACAGTCCAAGTGGATGTCAGTCCTAGTTCATCTGCAGCCTGTCCGTCCGTGGGAGTAGGATCTCTCCTTCACTGTGGTTCTCCCCGAGGTTTCTACTTTTTCCCATGGGGTTTTTTGTAGTTTTTCCTGAAGGAGGGTCAAAGGACAGGGGCATTCTGGGACAGTTATCTGAACTGCTTTCTACCTGTGGCCCATTTTGGCAACTGTTGTTGTGATTTTGGGCATTATAAGAATAAATTGATTTGATTTGATTTGATGTCTCACTGACGGCAGGTGAATATGGACCAGTGGATTCACTCTGTCACTGCATCCAACAGATCAGTGGTGGATACAAAACAATTTTCTTCAGCTAAACTCAGACAAGACTGAAATCATTGTCTTTGGGCCGCAGAAACAGAGAGAAAGTGTCAGTGTCACCTCCAGTCTCTCGCTCTAAAACCGACAAGTTAGAAATCTGGGAGTAATAATGGACTCAGACTTGAACTTTGACAGACACATCAAATCAATAACATCAACAGCCTTTTACCACCTAAAAAACATTTGTCTCCAGTGGGTTAGACTACTGTAACGGCCTGTTCACTGGCCTCTCCAAACGAGCTGTAAAACAGCTGCAGTACATCCAGAATGCTGCTGCTCGAGTCCTGACAAGAACCAGGAAGTACGATCACATTAGTCCTGTGCTCAGGTCTCTGCACTGGCTTCCTGTGGCTCAGAGAATTGACTTTAAAGCAGCTCTGCTTGTGTTTAAGTCTCTCCAAAGCACCAAAGTACATCTCAGACATGTTAAAGCCATATGAATCATCTCGCACTCTGAGGACCTCAGGGGCCGGCCTCCTGCTGGTGCCAGAGTCAGGACTAAACATGGACCGGCCTCCTGCTTGTGCCTGAGTCAGGACTAAACATGGACTGACCTCCCGCTGGTGCCAGAGTCAGGACTAAACATGGACCGGCCTCCTGCTGGTGCCAGAGTCAGGACTAAACATGGACCGGCCTCCTGCTGGTGCCAGAGTCAGGACTAAACATGGACCGGCCTCCTGCTGGTGCCAGAGTCAGGACTAAACATGGACCGGCCTCCTGCTGGTGCCAGAGTCAGGACTAAACACGGACCGGCCTCCTGCTGGTGCCAGAGTCAGGACTAAACATGGACCGGCCTCCTGCTGGTGCCAGAATCAGGACTAAACATGGACCGGCCTCCTGCTGGTGCCAGAGTCAGGACTAAACATGGACCGGCCTCCTGCTGGTGCCAGAATCAGGACTAAACATGGACCGGCCTCCTGCTGGTGCCAGAGTCAGGACTAAACATGGACCGGCCTCCTGCTGGTGCCAGAGTCAGGACTAAACATGGACCGGCCTCCTGCTGGTGCCTAGAGTCAGGACTAAACATGGACCGGCCTCCTGCTGGTGCCTCCACTCTGACAATGTTTAAATCCAGGCTACAAACAGTTCTGTTCAGACGTACAAACGACTGAAAGATCCATCTGCACTCTGACCTTTTAAAGCAATTTATTTTAAAATGATTCTGTGTCTTTTTGTGTTTTGTGATTTTAATGCAACTTTTCCTGTTGTGTAAAGCACTTTGAATTGCCTTCTGTATGAATTGTGCTCTACAAATAAACTTGTCCAAAGTGAGTCTAAACCAGGACTAAAACAGGTCTAAACCAGGACTAAAGCTGGACTAAAGCAGGTCTAAAGCAGGACTAAAGCAGGACTAAACCAGGTCTAAAGCTGGACTGGTGTGAGACTCACAGTTGTTGAGGAAGAGCGGTGCTTGTCCCTGATTGGCTCGTTGTCGCTGTTGTCTCTTGAACTCCAGCTCTCTGTTTCTCTGCTGCTCACGGCTCAGTGTCGCCCTCTCCTGGTTCTCCTGTCAATCACAACATTTCATCTGGATTAAACATCTACACATTCTCCACTGAGGCTGAACATAAAGTCACATTTAGAATGTTCTAGAAGCAAAGGCTGCAGTTCTTCAGGTCAAATCTAACGCCCTCTGCAGAGAACTAAATGTCCTGAACATAAACTTGAAGAAAATGCAGTACAATCTCTGTGTAAAAAGATCACATTTCTATCCATTTGTCCAAACTCAGACGCACCATTCTCTTCACCAGGTACTGCAGCTCCTCCTTCTTTTTCTCACTTTTGGTTTTCTTCATCTTTTTCTTGATGACCTGCAGAAACAGCACACGAGTCAAACACATGACGGAGCAGAGTCAGGTCTCTGTAGTTCAGGACTGTGACTCCATCTCCAGACACAGGAGACGGTCAGCGTCCACTCTCTGGTGTCCAGGACGAAAAGGACAAACTGACACTTTGTTTGAACATCATCATGGACAAGAGGACACCTTCATCATTTTAAAAGTCGCTGTGATCAGGCTAACAGCAGCTGGTACTGTGTTTAGAGTCAGAAAAGCTCAGAACGAGTCTGTGATGATTTAAAGACTTAAAACAGCAGAAGATTTTCAGATAAATGACATATTTGATCTGAAAAACATCACAGATCGAGGGAGTTCAGCAGGAAGTGTCTTTGACGCTCGGAGGGAGAGGATTTTCTAATAAACATTCCTCAAAACAGCGTAAATGAAGCTAAATGCCACTCCAGGTGTGTTTTTGATGAAGAACATTGTGAGAACAGGATTAAAAGCACAAAAAAGTTCCTGTAGCAGAACATGTGTCGTTTAAAGGACGGGTCAAATGCAGAGGACACACTTCTGTCCAGGGACAATAACGTCTACAGACTGTTCTCAGAGTGAAGTCCTGTTCACCTCTTTCTCTCGGCGCTTGATGTCGTTGATGAAGCCGTAGGTTTTCTCAAAGATGTCAGCCTTGTATTCTCCGGAGAGATCGTCAAACCTGGGGTCTCTGAGTGTCTGAAAGAGAACAAACTGTTAAAGGAAGGAGCCCCAGGAGCTTTTATTAACCTCATCACTACAACAAACATAACTCAGATTAAGTCTGTGCTCTCTGCTGTCACCAGAGTCCTGGTCCCCGACCCAGAGCTCTGTCTGGTCAGAGGGTCATCAAAGTAATCATTTGTGCAAATCAAACAGTCAAAATCCTAAACAAATGATTGAAATTGGACGAGGGAACATAAAAAACACAAATGTATTTGTTTGAAATAAATGCAATCATGTAATGCACTTGTCGGGGCCTCAGCTTTGGACTGGGGGCCCGGCAGGTCTCCGGTTCACACAGGGAGAGCTTCTTAATGCCTTGAAGCCTCTCTTGACCATCACTGGTCCAGCACCAAACCACTCGCTCTGAATGTTATAACAACAGCATGCTCCCTGTGACTTCCCCAGACCCTCACACGTCTGTCACATGCTGTGGGTGAACCTGCTCTCATCGGTGAAAAGCACAGACGTGTGTTTCAAAAAGTGTAGTGGGACATATCAGGGGGACATTTGTATATGCCGTCCTGCAGATAATGATCCTGTTGATGGGTTGTGGACCTTCTGCAGCTCTGCCCAGCCCTCCCAGAAGAACACTTGATCCTTTGGAGCCTCTGCCCCGAGACACAGCAAATCCAAATTTTGATTCTGAGTCCATTCAAATCTGAAACAAGTCACATTGTCTATGAAGAAAGGGCAAAATCATATTTAGCAGCAGACGTCCAGTCAGTGGAACCTGTTTAAGCAACTTTGCAACCAAATAATGAAATAAATTAAAACTGCAAGCAGTGATGAAGGGCCCTCGCACCCCTCAGTGGGAGGTGCATATCTCCCCTGGTGTGACACGTGATTCTAAATTGCCGCCGTCACTTTGGAGATACAGTTCGGTCCAATTATAACTTAACAGGGGGCGCTGGAGAGCCATTTGTAAATATAGAAGCCTTCTTTATACATGAGTATGTCCAGGTCTGTAGAATGCACAGACGCCTCAGTGAGTCTGTGTTTATCAAAGTTACAAGGATTTTTATTCTGTCATAATGGCCGCTTCTTTAAGAGCTCATTATGATCACACTCATAGACTTATGATAATTATTTGATCAACCTTTGATCCCAGATATGTCCTGATTACATGAACTCAGTTTGGTGTCCGTGGATAAAACCCTGGGACAAGTTCGTTAAAATACGGGCGTTACATTTTGGGCATCATGACTTTGAACCAAAATGGCCGACGCCCTGTGTAGTTTTGGGCGGGGCCATAATATACTTTTTGATCCACCTTAACAAGCTCTATATATATACACTGAAATGTATGTGTCTGCGATGAAAAATGAGGCTCCGTCCACTCCTATCTCATAATGTTTTTAAATAACTTAAATTTGAGCCAAGGTCTAATTATGTGCCAATTTTCAGTTCAGAGTTTTTGTGCATATTTAGGCCTTCAAAACTTCAAAACTCATTTAGCAGAAAAAAAACCCCAACTTTTTTGTAGAATTTTTTGTAATTGTTCAAAAAATGTCCATATTGTTAAAAAAAATCCCCATGACCATGCACAATGTTCGATTTAAAATCTTAGTGTTTTTGAAAACTGGAGTAGATGTCAAAAGATGGTGTGTGTTTGTTTAATTCCCAAATCGATGATTCAATTTGACAAATCAGTGCAACCAGTGGTCCATGAGCTCTGCTAATACTTTGAGGCCAATCTGTAAAATAAAGATAAATGTTCTGAAAAACCCTTTGAAGGGCACAGTCCTTACTATTGGTCAATAACCCTTCTCCCATAACATGGAAGCTCATGTCAGACATCATCACGGCTAAGACAAGTGGACAAACACCAGCTCTGGTTGACAGAACAGTCCGACACACCAACCTGTGCTCTGTCTGCACCGCAAACCTACGACTCAATGACACGGATCAACGAACGCTTGAAGTGCAACATCAACAGAACTACGAGCTCTCATCGCAAACTCTGTTTACTTCTGCTGCAGCTAAGCTCCATCACCTCCACCATCACCGTGTGGTCCATCCTCACCTCCTCCATCACCGTGTGGTCCATCCTCACCTCCTCCATCACCTCCTCCATCACCGTGTGGTCCCTCCTCACCTCCTCCATCACCGTGTGGTCCATCCTCACCTCCTCCATCACCGTGTGGTCCATCCTCACCTCCTCCATCACCGTGTGGTCCATCCTCACCTCCTCCATCACTGTGTGGTCCATCCTCACCTCCTCCATCACCGTGTGGTCCATCCTCACCTCCTCCATCACCGTGTGGTCCATCCTCACCTCCTCCATCACCGTGTGCTCCATCCTCACCTCCTCCATCACCGTGTGGTCCATCCTCACCTCCTCCATCACCGTGTGGTCCATCCTCACCTCCTCCATCACCGTGTGGTCCATCCTCACCTCCTCCATCACCGTGTGGTCCATCCTCACCTCCTCCATCACCGTGTGGTCCATCCTCACCTCCTCCATCACCGTGTGGTCCAGGAGCCACAGCCAGGGACAAACACAGACTACAGCACAGAACTGTGTTTCTGCAGAGAAGGTAAACATCTGTCCAGGACCTGTGCGTCTCCAGGACCTGTGCGTCTCCAGGACCTGCGCGTCTCCAGGACCTGCGCGTCTCCAGGACCTGCGCGTCTCCAGGACCTGCGCGTCTCCAGGACCTGCGCGTCTCCAGGACCTGTGCGTCTCCAGGACTCGGAGCAGGTCGATCACAGCTGACCCTTCTCACCTGGACACGGACTATTTGAGCCCCTCCCCTCGGGCAGGAGGCTACGGTCCATCCGGACCAGAAGGAAGGGACTAGTGAGAGCCACTGTCAGGATGAAACATCCAAGATCCACAAGAACACTAAGGATAAGGCCCAGATGATGATGTGCTCAGAGAACGTCTCAGGCAACGGGGAACAGAGGAGGAGGCACAGGAGGAGGGACCATTATGGAGGACACGCCCTACATGAGACGTACCACCGCAACAAAACTGAAGTGTCTGATATCAAGAAATCCTCCCAGTGTGTAGAGCCGGACTGAAGGACAGAGGCTCATCCTGGAGCAGGTCCTCCAGAGCAGGCCCAGATCCACCACACCAGACAAGACCATAGACCGTCCATATTGATGGACTGTGGGAGTGTGACGTCACAAATGAAGCCAATCGTGGCTAGCAGTTATAGCGGCTAAAGTGGAGCTAGAAGTTATAGCGGCTAAAGTGGAGCTAGAAGTTATAGCGGCTAAAGTGGAGCTAGCAGTTATAGCGGCTAAACTGGAGCTAGCAGTTATAGCGGCTAAAGTGGAGCTAGCAGTTATAGCGGCTAAAGTGGAGCTAGCAGTTATAGCGGCTAAAGTGGAGCTAGCAGTTATAGCGGCTAAAGTGGAGCTAGCAGTTATAGCGGCTAAAGTGGTGCTAGCAGTTATAGCGGCTAAAGTGGAGCCAAACTCCATATTTAAATCCAAGTGCGTATCGTGGCGACCACACGGACCAATCAGGAGGAGGTTGTTAACGGTCTCTGCCCCTCGGTGGGAGGAGACGGCGGCAACATGCGGCGCTAGCTGTCAATCAAACCTGTTGCTAACACGAGCGAAACTGGCCCCTGGAAAAGGAAGCCCCTGATTGGTCAGTTATTATTGTAATAACTTGATTTATGAAAAACCAACGAAAAAAAAACACCAGGATCATGTGGAGTGAGTCAGACGGACATTTTAGTTCCAGATGTGAGTTTGACAGAAACAGTTACAGAGTGAAGGCTCCAATGTCCCAACAGAGAGTGAATGAAGCTCGGCTGATGGAGCCGGTACAGACTCCATGGACACTTCATGTTTGGAACATGGCGGCGGGCGAGGGCCGTCCAGGGATATGTACGGTCTATGGACCCAAGGTGTAGGCTGTGCCCTGAGAAAAAACAGCACAGAGCTGCAGGGGAAGCCTACATGGAGTGTTGAGTAACACTTGTGCTGTTGTTGTTGTGCAACTGTGAAGCTTCAGTCAAAGGTTTTAGTCGAGTCACTTACCGTCTTCTTCACAGACACCACCTGACGCAGAAACGCCACAGGCCTCTTCGCCGACACTTCCATCGGTCTGAAAAACAGCACAAGTGAGATAACGCTCAGAACAATAGGACAGGGAGGAGAACAATAGAACAGGGGGGAACAATAGAACAGGAGGGGAACAATAGAACAGGAGGAGGACAATAGAACAGGGGGGGAACAATAGGACAGGGGGAACAATAGGACAGGAAGGGTACAATAGAACAGGAGGAGGACAACAGGACAGGAAGAGAACAATAGGACAAGAGGGGAACGATAGAACAGGAGGGGAACGATAGAACAGGAGGGTACAATAGAACAGGAGGGGTACAATAGAACAGGAGGAGGACAATAGAACAGGAGGGGAACAATAGGACAGGAAGGGAACAATAGAACAGGAAGGGAACGATAGAACAGGAGGGGTACAATAGAACAGGAGGGGTATAATAGAACAGGAGGGGAACGATAGAATAGGAGGAGGACAATAGGACAGGAGGGGTACAATAGAACAGGAGGGGAACGATAGAACAGGAGGGGTACAATAGAACAGGAGGGGTACAATAGAACAGGAGGGGTATAATAGAACAGGAGGGGAACGATAGAACAGGAGGAGGACAATAGGACAGGAGGGGTACAATAGAACAGGAGGGGAACGATAGGACAGGAAGGGAACGATAGAACAGGAGGGGATCAATAGAACAGGAGGAGGACAATAGGACAAGAGGGGTACAATAGAACAGGGGAAGAACAAAAGAACAGGAGAACAATAGACAATACATCATGAGGAGAACAACAGAGTGTACAGGGGGTGGGAGGGCATCCGAGTGAGTCACCTGTTCTTGTTCAGGCGTTTGCGTTTGCGGCTGGTGCTCGGTTCAGTCCCGGAGCCGTCGTGGTGCTTCACTCTGTTGTAGACTTTGGTTCCGACTTTGTTCTGCAGCTTCAGGACGTCCTGGAACGACATGTGGGACAGCTCTGGACAAAAGACAGAAGAAAAGTGTCAATCGAGTCCATCGAAATGTCACAGACGGAGCTTTAAAAAGTGCCACAATAACAATCATTCATCTCGCTTACATCTGGGACGCCGCCAGAAAAGATGGGTTTGAGAATGAGGAGAAATTATAACCGTTGGCCCAGAAATGAATCATTTAAAACCAAATATTCCATCTTTTAAATCGGACACACAACAATAATAACAGAAGATGAACCCTGTCAAAGTACAAGCATTAAAAGTTATAAAACATTTGACTCGTACCTTTCTGAACGTCTTCTCTGGTTCGGAGTTCTTCGCCGCCTTCATCCTCAACCTCATCTTCCTCCTCTGACCCCGCCTCCTCTTCATTAGACTCCTCCCCCTCCTGCTCAGACTCCACCTCCTCTTCATTAGCGCCCTCTACCGCTTTGTTAGACTCCTCCATGTCCCCCTCCTCTGAAATCTCCGACTCCGCCCCTTCCTGCTCCGACTCCACCCCTTCCCGCTCCGACTCCGCCCCTTCAGGCCCCTCCCACTCTGTCCGTTTCCACCGGTCGTGCGCTTCAGTGTTTCGTCTCTCGGTGAAAAGAGCGACGTTTGGTTCCACGTCCGAGTCTTCGTCGCTGCTCACTGGACGCTTCTGTTTCTTCTTCATCCTGCCACAACTGTCGGGATCTGAACCAAAAAAAAAAAAAATAATTTCATCAATCGATTTTGAGTGCAAGTAACTGCAGTGACACCTATTTTTAAATAGTTTGTCATTGTCGGTGAACACAATTCACATATTTGCTTCTAGATTGTGATCAAACATTAAAAGAAAGAAAACATGAAATAAATAAGGTCTCATGTTCGATTAAAACAGACTTAATTGCAAAATACAATAAATACTGTGTGGTCAGAACGTCAGAGTAAATGCAGCCAGTGCAAGCAAAATGGAGGCGGAAGTGAAGTGGAACATAAAGTGATTTCACTGGAGAAACTGGGATTAATCTCAGAATATCACAAAATTCAGATGATTTTGGAGAATGACACTCACGCAGACACACGTGAGTGACATTCTGAATTTAGAATGGTTTTATTTACATACTTTTAAAGGGTCTATTGACCTTATTCTGCCCCGCCCACTTTTGCCGTTTTTTTGCACTTTTGTTGTAAACGCACTTCTGTTTGACGAGAACTCCGTTAAAGCTAATGACGAACGAGGGAAAAGTCTGACACTAAAATGTTACATAAAGTAGATTGATTTGTGTAAAATGTTTAATGAACACGAGCAACAAGTCACAACACAACGATTTACTGAAAACGTCTTTTTAGTCGAGTAGAACTTATTTTCTGTTGAGCTCGTCTGCTCCGTGTGAACTACAACGGAAACAAGACGGCGGCGCGTACAACAACTTCAGGAATAAAGTGAATTGACTTTAACATTGGGGTAACTGTAAATTCTGCTGTGTGTGACGTCACGATCTGGAGCTCACCTTTTACAACTGAGTCACTGTTTAGGTTGCACTTGTACAATTATACAACGTACAGGACAGCTCTGGTAACCAATAAAATACATAGAAAGTCTTCTTGACTGAACAGTTACACCTATATACCACGTAAAAAGCTCGAGTTTGATTAAAAAATAATAATAATTTTCCCCAAGGCTAATGCTAAAGCTAGCAGAACAAAATGAGTAAAATATAGTGCTGAACGTAAGGACACAATTTAATAAGACCGTTTTATTTATAATGTATTTATAGAATTGACAAAAAATCGTTTTCCTACTTCCTGTTACTGAAGAGTGCAGACGCTTTTCCTTGCTGCTCCTACTTGCTACAGCTGTTTTCTTATTTTATTTTTCTTATTTATTTTGCTTTTAAATCAATTTTTTTCCTCTATAAATCTTGGATTATGACTTTTCGAAGGAAACCAAGGATTTTAAGATAATTTTTTCCATTTTTAACAAACTATCTGACAAGCCAGCGACATGTCCGGGGAGAAAAGGCAAACAAACTCTTGTGAACGCTGTCGGAAATATCAACATGAAATAATTGAGCTACAAGCACGGATATTCGCTCTAGAATCTGAAAAAGGACTTCACGATACAATTCCAGAGTCACCGAGGGGTAAGAAGTCTACATATCTTTCAAGAAAAGCTACTTTCAACTTAAACCAGAGCGACTCTGTGTCTTTCCCAAAACTGGGCAAAGACCAGCCGGCTGCATCTTGGGTCAAACTCGGTGCAAAACCAAAACGATACAAAGCTAATGTAAAGTCGCCTGCTATACAGCTTACAAACAGATTTTTGCCACTATCAGAGACTGAATTTACAGAACGAGAAAACTGTAGCCACCATGATGTTGATAAAAAGCAGCAGAAAGACAGACAGTCTGTGCCAAACGTCAAGGACAGTGACACACTCTTGATAGGAGACGGTGCTATCAGTGGAGTCGTACATGGAAGAATGAAAACATGTAGCTACCCCAGCGGCACAGTTTTTGACATTACGTCACTGCTTCCCAAAGTACTGTCCACACACAGAGGAGTTAAACAGCTGATTGTACACGTGGGTGCAGTGGACATCCGAAAGAACAGACTGAAGTTTTGAAAAAAGACTTCATGAAGTTATTTGAGGAGCTTGATAAAGTAGAAATCAAAACATTCATCAGTGGACCTCTTCCAAATATTGACAGGAAGATCAACAAGTTTAGCCGGCTGCTACAATTGAACACTTGGCTGTCCAAAGAGTGTGCACCTAGAGGATTGCACTACATTGAGAACTTCTATCTGTTCTGGAAACGAGAGGACCTGTTCAGGGGAAGGGGCCCACATCTGTGCAGAGGTGGAGTGAGGGTGCTGACAGAAAACCTCCTCCACGCTCTCAGGCATCAGAATGGCCGTGGACAGGGTCGTGAACAGATAGTTCGAGAAGAGAGGAATGAGAGAAGAGCACCGGATCAATCAGCCAGAGACCAAGTCAATGCTTCAACATCAGCAGTAACAAAACAGCCGACTCCACAAAAGGATTTATCAACAGCAGCTCCACCAGGCCCAGCAAAGGATTCAGCTCCAGCTGCTCCAAAATCACCTACACTGCCTCCAGTAAAGAGCTCATCAGCTGCAGCACCACAACGATCTCCACCGCCCCCAGTGAAGGGTTCAAGCTCAACATCCATCCCCCCTCCCTCGGGGTCCTCATCACAGGCAATGGACCGGTCAGTGACAGGCCCAGCAGCTGCCCTGTCACCACCCCTACCCTCAGACCAGTCCTGGGTCCCCCCCGCAACATCTACTCCCACTCAATCATCACTCTCCTTTTCATCTCCACCTTCACCCAGGGACCTTCCCAACCATCTTGAAAGTCTGATAAAATCTGGAGTAAAGATGGTTCCACTCACACCTAATTTAGCAAGATCAAGAGTTCTGATGTCAACAATGATGAACTCTTCCCCGTACAAATCTGTGCCCACCATACCACCCAGGAGCTTCAACTCTCCTGCTTCACCAAAAAAACGACCTGCACCTCCACCCCCTCGCCTTTCACCTGGTCAGCCTTTGCCCAAACCTCCTCCAGGTCTCCCCCTTCGCCGCCCTCCCCCACCTCCCCCCAGAACTGTTATCTCCCATAGCTAGGATGTAGTGGGTCTCAGCGTTGCCGGGACTTATGGTCATGAAAATGGTCAAACAAACCCGGGGCCCTGTGTTATAGGGCCCCGGGTCTAACTGTCCAATCTTAGAAATTTAATTCATATTCCCTGTGAAAAGATAACGTCCAGTCACATTGAAACCAATCTGAAACTTGCTGTGCTTAATATCAGATCATTATGTAACAAATCACTTTTAATTAATTATTTTATATCTTCTTATAATCTTTATTTTATTTTTTTAACTTAAACATGGCTTTACAAAAACAGGGGGATTGTAGTAATAATTTAAGCGACTCCACCGAGCTTCAAGTTTGAATCTGAAACACGCGACAACAAAAGGGTGGAGGTGTCTGTGCAGTTTTTAGAGATAAAATAGTTACCCAGAGGTTGTCTTTTTGGGTGTTTTTTTCATTTGAGTATTTATCTTTTAAAATGGAGCTAAAACAGTCTCCTCCATACTCTACATTGTCCTGTACAAGCCTCCCAGCACTGCCATGGTTTTATTGATGATTTTACTGAGATGCTTTCAGTCGTATGCACAGACTTTGACAGTTTGGTCATTACAGGTGATTTCAATGTTCATGTGGATAATTTTTGCGACAGAAACGCTAAAGAGCTTGATGCTGTCCTTGAAACCTTTGGTCTTACTCAGCATGTGAGTGGCCCCACCCACAGCAGAGGACACACTCTGGACCTGCTAATTACTAAAGGGGTTAATATTTCAAACGTCAGTGTGGTCGATGTGGCACTGTCTGATCATTTCTATGTTTTCTTTGACCTGTCTGTTATTCCCAAATCACCGACTGGTCCTGCAGTTGTTCGGAGGAGACACATAAATGACAGCACAAGTGCGCTCTTCATTGAAATGATAAACTTTGAAAATCCTTCATGTTCAAATGTTGACGACTTTTTAAATTCTGTTACATCTAATATCTTGAATGTTCTGGACACCATTGCTCCTATGAAGGTTAAAATGGTTAAAAATAAGCAGAAGGCGCCATGGAGGAATAATGAGACAGTCAGGGCACAGAAAAGGGAGTGCCGCAGGGCTGAGCGAAAATGGCGCAAGTCAAAGCTCCAGATTCATAAAGAGATTTATAGAGAAAGGTTGTACATGTACAACCTCATTTTATGTAAAACAAGGGAAGGATTTTTTCTGAAATAATTGGAAATTGCAGTAATAACTGCGTGCTCTGTTTGCAACAGTAAACAGACTAACAAACCCTCAATTCTGCTGCCATTAGAACTAATTTCCACAGCTAAGTGCAATGAGTTTGCAGTATTCTTTAATGACAAGGTTCAGGGCATTAAAAATGCCATAAATTCCACAGTGCAAATAATAACTTTAAAACCACCTACACATTTAGAGCTGACTCAGTTTGCACCTGTAACTGACAAAACTGTCCAAGAGATCATCACCAGTCTGAGTTCTTCTACATGCTGCCTCGATGTGTTACCCACCAGATTTCTAAAGTCTGTTCTGAGCACTTTGTTAACACCACTCACTCACATAGTTAACATGTCGCTTCAATCTGGAACATTCCCAAGGGCCTTGAAAACTGCGGTCATTAAGCCTCTCCTAAAGAAGAGCAGTCTTGATGCCTCAGAACTGAAAAATTATCGGCCCATCTCAAATCTGCCATTTTTAGGCAAAGTCCTCGAAAAGGTTGTTTACCAACAGCTCACTGACTTCCTCTTAATAAACAACTCATTTGATGTTTTCCAGTCAGGTTTTAGACCCCATCACAGCACTGAGACTGCTCTTATCAAGGTGACAAATGACATTCGCCTGAACACTGACGCGGGCAAAGCCTCAGTCTTAATTCTGTTAGATCTGAGCGCTGCTTTTGACACTGTCGATCATAGGATCCTCCTACAGAGACTAGAGGACTGGGTGGGCATCACTGGCACTGCCCTAAATTGGTTGAAGTCCTACCTTGAGGACAGAGAGTACTTTGTTGAGATTGGTAACTGTGTCTCAGACCACGTGAGCTTGACCTGTGGGGTGCCCCAAGGGTCAATCCTGGGACCCCTTCTGTTCAACCTCTATATGCTGCCCTTAGGTCAGGTAATACTCAGCACAAATGTGTCTTATCACAACTACGCAGATGACACTCAGATCTATGTCTCACTGACGGCAGGTGAATATGGACCAGTGGATTCACTCTGTCATTGCATCCAACAGATCAGCGTGTGGATGCAAAACAATTTTCTTCAGCTAAACTCAGACAAGACTGAAATCATCGTCTTTGGGCCGCAGAAACAGAGAGAAAGTGTCAGCAGTCACCTCCAGTCTCTCGCTCTAAAACCGACAAATCAAGTTAGAAATCTGGGGGTAATAATGGACTCAGACCTGAACTTTAACAGCCACATCAAATCAATAACATCAACAGCCTTTTACCACCTAAAAAACATTGCCAAAATTAAAGGTCTAGTGTCTAAACCAGACTTGGAGAGACTTATCCATGCGTTTGTCTCCTTAGGTTAGACTACTGCAACGGCCTGTTCACTGGCCTCTCCAAACCAGCTGTAAAACAGCTGCAGTACATCCAGAATGCTGCTGCTCGGGTCCTGACAAGAACCAGGAAGTACGACCACATTAGTCCTGTGCTCAGGTCTCTGCACTGGCTTCCTGTGGCTCAGAGAATTGACTTTAAAGCAGCTCTGCTTGTGTTCAAGTCTCTCCACGGCCAAGCACCAAAGTACATCTCTGACATGTTAGTGCCATATGAACCATCTTGCAATCTGAGGACCTCAGGGACCGGCCTCCTGCAGGTGCCTAGAGTCAGGACTAAACATGGGGAATCAGCATTTCAGTTTTTTGCAGCTAAAATCTGGAACAGTCTCCCTGAAGATGTGAGACAGGCCTCCACTCTGACAATGTTTAAATCCAGGCTAAAAACAGTTCTCTTTAGACGTGCATACGACTGAAAGATCTATCTGCACTCTTCTCTTTTAAAGCACTTTATTTTAAAATGATTTTAAAATGATTCTGTGTGTCTTTTTGTGTTTTGTGATTTTAATGCAACTTTTCCTGTTTATGTAAAGCACTTTGAATTGCCCTGTGTACAAATTGTGCTCTACAAATAAACTTGCCTTGCCTTGCCTTGCCTTGGGTTGTGGGAGTATAAACTGACTTTAATTCATCCCAGAATGGAGGTATTGAGTGGAAATAAGTTGGTTACAGCTTTTTTTTTCCTTATATTTAACATGTCCAGTAGCTGATAGTGTCTTTTTATCAGATGTTGGATAAAAAGGAATATATTAAGAAAAAGTCCATAGGCCAAAGCCAAAGCTCCTCGAGTAAAAGGACTCAGGACGCAGGTTTCTCAATCACTTTACTGGACCATTTTACAATTTGGGAGCAATGATTTTTGTTTTTGATAAAGAGAGATGAACAGTTCCTGTCTGTCCATTGACCACTCCCCTGTGTCCCCCTCAGGTCAAGAGTCTGGGTCTGGGTCATCCTCCACAGTTGTCTGTCATTTCAGTCACACATCAATAACATCACTGGGTTTGTCTATTTCTATCTTCACCACATTGTCCTCCTCCGGCCCTCCCTCACAGTCCACTCTGCTTCTGTCCTCGTCAACAGCCTCGTCACTTCTCGTCTCGACTGCTGTGACTCTCTCCTTTCTGGTCTCCCTCTCAAATCCCTCCATAAACTTCAACTGGTCCAGAATTCAGCTGCTGCATCATCACCAGAACCTCCTCCTCCACATCAGCCCAGTCCTTCAGCAACTGCACCGGCTCCAGCAAACTCAGGATTCATTTCACAAAACTCCTGTGGACCCCTGTCCCCTCTGCCTCGTCTCTGTGTCTCTGTCCTCTGCCTCGTCTCTGTCTCTCTGTCCTCTGCCTCTGTCTCTCTGTCTCTTTGTCCTCTGCCTCGTCTCTGTCTCTCTGTCCTCTGCCTCGTCTCTGTCTCTCTGTCCTCTGCCTCGTCTCTGTCTCTCTGTCCTCTGCCTCGTCTCTGTCCTGTGCTTCGTCTCTTTGTCCTCTGCCTCGTCTCTGTCTCTCTGTCCTCTGCCTCGTCTCTGTCTCTCTGTCCTCTGCCTCGTCTCTGTCTCTCTGTCCTCTGTCCTCTGTCTCTCTGTCTCTGTCCTCTGCCTCGTCTCTGTCTCTCTGTCCCTCTGTCCTCTGCCTCGTCTCTGTCTCTCTGTCCTCTGCATCGTCTCTCTGTCCTCTGCCTCATTTCTGTCTCTCTGTCTTCTGCCTCATCTCTGTCTCTCTGTCCTCTGCCTCGTCTCTCTGTCCTCTGCCTCGTCTGTCTCTCTGTCCTCTGCCTCGTCTGTCTCTCTGTCCTCTGCCTCGTCTCTCTGTCCTCTGCCTCGTCTGTCTCTCTGTCCACTACCTCGTCTCTGTCCTCTCTGTCCTCTGCCTCATCTCTGTCTCTCTGTCCTCTGCCTCGTCTCTGTCTCTCTGTCCTCTGCCTCGTCTCTGTCCTCTCTGTCCTCTGCCTCGTCTCTGTCTCTCTGTCCTCTGCCTCGTCTCTGTCTCTCTATCCTCTGCCTCGTCTCTGTCTCTGTCTCTTTGTCCTCTGCCTCGTCTCTGTCTCTCTGTCTCTCTGTCCTCTGCCTCGTCTCTGTCTCTCTGTCCTCTGCCTCGTCTCTGTCTCTCTGTCCTCTGCCTCGTCTCTGTCTCTCTGTCCTCTGCCTCGTCTCTCTGTCCTCTGCCTCGTCTCTGTCTCTCTGTCCTCTGCCTCGTCTCTGTCTCTCTGTCCTCTGCCTCGTCTCTGTCTCTCTGTCCTCTGTCTTGTTACTGATTGTATTTGTCTCTGTCTTTTAATCCTTTGTAAAGTGTGCTTGAGTGATAAATCAAATGAATTGTTAACCCTCTTCTTCACATAGTCGTGATCCAAAGCAGACTAAGTCCTGGCTCATGAAGCAGCATCAGTGTGATCCTGTGTAAACTGTGTGTGAGAGAGAGAGAGGGCTGAGGAGAGTGCATTAGTGTAATTTTGATGTGTTCAAAGCCCTCCTGGTGTTGTGAATGAGCCATGTCTATAAACACTGTGAGACCTGCATCAGACTGACACATGTTTATCTGAAACCTTCTGTTAACTCTGCAGAGGATGAGCAGATTTAACAAGCCTTTTGCTGAATTATTAATTTTTTGGTAAGTTTTGCAAGTTTACCCTTTTTTTTTTTTTGACCAATAAGGAAATTAACTGAAAAATGGTATTTAACGCTGACAATTGAGTGTAAACAACAAAATAGGGAAACTTAAAGGGTAACTTTAAACAAAACTAGAACAATTGAACTCATGGGATTTAAATTAAATAGAATTAACTCCGGGGCAAGGCTCCGGAGGTGGATGAGATCCGCCCTGAGTATCTTAAGTCTCTGGATTTTGTGGGACTGTCTTGGTTGACACGTCTCTGCAACATCGCGTGGCGGTCTGGGACGGTACCTCTGGACTGGCAGACCGGGGTGGTGGTCCCTCTGTATAAGAAGGGGGACCGGAGGGTGTGTTCCAACCACAGGGGGATCACACTCCTCAGCCTCCCCGGTAAGGTCTATTCCAGGGACTGGAGAGGAGAATCCGACCGATAGTCGAACCTCGGATTCAGGACGAGCAGTGTGGTTTTCGTCCTGGTCGTGGAACACTGGACCAGCTCTATACTCTCCATCGGGTGCTCGAGGGTTCATGGGAGTTTGCCTCAGTCACATGTGCTTTGTGGATCTGGAGAAGGCATTCGACCGTGTGCCCCGGGGCGCCTTGTGGGGTTGCTCCGGGAGTATGGGGTCCGGGGCCCTTTGCTAAGGGCTGTCCGGTCCTTGTCCGACCGGAGCAGGAGCTGCGTTCGCATTGCCGGCAGTAAGTCAGACCTGTTCCCAGTGCATGTTGGACTCCGCCAGGGCTGCCCTTTGTCACCGGTTCTGTTCATAATTTTTATGGACAGAATTTCTAGGCGCAGTCAGGGCGTGGAGGGTGTCCGGTTTGGGAACCACAGGATCTCATCTCTGCTGTTTGCAGATGATGTCGTCCTGATGGCTTCCTCAAATCAGGACCTGCAACAGGCACTGGGACGGTTTGCAGCCGAGTGTGAAGCGGCTGGGATGAGGATCAGCACCTCCAAATCCGAGGCCATGGTTCTCGACCGGAAAAAGGTGGCTTGCACTCTCCGGGTGGGTGGAGAGTCCTTGCCTCAAGTGGAGGAGTTCAAGTATCTCGGGGTCTTGTTCACGAGTGAGGGAAGGATGGAGCGTGAGATTGACAGGCGGATCGGTGCAGCGTCTGCAGTGATGCGGGCGTTGTATCGAACCGTTGTGGTAAAGAAAGAGCTGAGTCGAAAGACGAAGCTCTCGATTTACCGGTCAATCTACGTTCCTACCCTCACCTATGGTCATGAGCTTTGGGTAATGACCGAAAGGACAAGATCACGGATACAAGCGGTCGAAATGAGCTTCCTCCGCCGGGTGGCTGGGCGCTCCCTTAGAGATAGGGTGAGGAGCTCAGTCACACGGGAGGAGCTCGGAGTAGAGCCGCTGCTCCTCCACGTCGAGAGGAGCCAGCTGAGGTGGCTCGGGCATCTGTTCCGGATGCCTCCTGGACGCCTCCCTCGGGAGGTGTTCTGGGCATGTCCCACCGGGAGACGGCCCCGGGGTAGACCCAGGACACGCTGGAGGGACTATGTCTCTTGGCTGGCCTGGGAACGCCTCGGGATCCCCCCGGAGGAGCTGGAGGAAGTGTCTGGGGTGAGGGAAGTCTGGGAGTCCCTGCTTAGACTGCTGCCCCCGCGACCCGGCCCCGGATAAGCGGAAGAAGATGGATGGATGGAGAATTAACTCAAAACAGAAAAATACTAGCTTGAACACAAAACTAATTTAGAACTATAAGCCCACCTAATAGTAAAACCAAATATTTTAATTTAAAATAGATGTCTAAAGGGAAGGACTGAAAACTCAACTTTTTAAAATGAAAAGGTGACATTTTACTCTGACAAATGTGGTTTAAAACGGACACACCAACCATACCAGAGAGTTTTACTGCATATTTCCTCCCTGTGTAGGTGTTACTTTGTAACTGTACTTTGTGAGAGTGGTCCATACCTGAGTGTGTCCAGTGTGCAGTGGGGGTCCTCCTGTAGAGCAGACAGGAGCTTTACTCCTGTGTCTCCTGGATGGTTGTAGCTCAGATCCAGTTCTCTCAGATGGGAGGGGTTGGACCTCAGAGCTGAGGCCAGAGAAGCACAGCCTTCCTCTGAGACCAGACAACCTGACAGTCTGAGGACACAATATGGTAATCAGTCAATTAATTAATAACATTCAACCTTTTTGAGACACATAACAGGTTATGTTTGTAATAATAGTGAATAAGATTAAACTCTCTGACCTGAGCTGTTCCAGTTTACAGTGAGGACTCTTCAGTCCAACAGACAACATCTTCAGCCCTGAGTCCTTCAAGTCATTGTGACTGAGGTCCAGGACTCTCAGACTAGAGGACTGGGAGCTGAGGACTGAGGACAGAGCTTCACAGCTTCTCTCTGACAGGTTACAGCTGCTCAGTCTGGAGACAGAAAACAATGTTTATGTAGAAGTTGAATCAAACCATCCTCTGTTAAACAAAGGTGACTCACAGAGCTTTGTTGGAGGCCTTGACCACTGGCAGCAGCCTCAGGAGAGCCTCCTCTGAAGCACAGTATTTCTTCAGCTCAAACTGGTCCAGATCTTCCTCTGATGACAGTAAGATGAAGGCCAGAGCTGACCACTGAGCAGGAGACAGTCCACCTTCAGACAAACGTCCTGAACTCAGGTACTGTTGGATCTGCTGCACCAGAGAACGCTCATTCAGTTCATTCAGACAGTGGAGCAGGCTGATGCTCCTCTCTGCAGACACATCCTCACTCAGCTTCTTCTTGATGTACTCAGCTGTATCCTGATTGGTCTGGGAGCTACTTCCTGTCTGTGTTAGCAGACCTTGTAGAAGGCTCTGATTGGTCGACACTGAAAGACCCAGGAGGAAGCGGAGGAGCAAGTCCAGGTGTCCATTTGGACTCTGCAAGGCCTGACGCACAGCTGTCTGGTAGAAATTTAATGGATAGTTTTGAATGAAGCTATGCTTTATTCTGGAGATTGTGGATATTTGCTCCACCAGCAGGTTGATCCCTGTTTTGATGAAGGTCAGATGGACGTGAAGAGCAGCCAGAAACTCCTGCACACTCAGATGGATGAAGCAGTAGACCTTGTCCTGGTACAGGCCTGGCTCCTCTCTAAAGACCTGTGTGAACACTCCGGAGTACACTGAGGCCGCTGCAGCGTCCAGCCCACACTCGCTCAGGTCACACTCGTAGAAGATCAGGTTTCCTTTCTGCAGCTGCTCAAAGGCCAGTTTTCCCAGAGACTTCACCATCTTCCTAGTCTTTGGACTCCAGTGTGGGTCTATCTCAGATCCTCCTTCATACTTGATGTTCTTGACTTTGGCCTGAACCACCAGGAAGTAGATGTACATCTGAGTCAGGGTCTTGGGTAGCGCTCTTCTCTTTGTGCTTTTCAACACATGCTCCAGGACTGTGGCAGCGATCCAGCAGAAGAGTGGCATGTGGCACATGATGTGGAGGCTTCTGGACGTCTTGATGTGGGAGATGATTGTGTCCGCCTTGTCTCTGAACCTCTTCCTGAAGTACTGCTCTTTTTGTGGGTCGGTGAACCCTCTGACCTCTGTCACCATAGAGACGCACTCAGTGGGGATCTGATTGGCCGCCGCGGGTCGTGTGGTTATCCAGAGGCGAGCGGAGGGAAGCAGGCTCCCCCTGATGAGGTTCACCAGCAGCACGTCCACTGAGGTGGACTCTGTGGGGTCAGTCAGGGCCTTGGTTTTGGTGAAGTCCAGAGGAAGTCTGCACTCGTCCAGACCGTCAAAGATGAAGAGCACCTGGAGGTCTTCAAAGCTGCAGAGTTCTGTTTGTGTTTGACTAAAGAAGTGATGAACAAGTGTCACCAAGCTGAAGCTTCTCTCCTTCAGCACATTGAGTGCTCTGAAAGTGAACGGGAACAGCAGCTGTATGTCCTGGTTGGCTTTGCCTTCAGCCCAGTCCAGACTGAACTTCTGAGTGAGCACTGTTTTCCCGATGCCAGCCACTCCCTTTGTCAGCACTGTTCTGATTGGTCCATGTGTGTCAGCTGGGCCTTTAAAGATGTCTTCACATGTGATGGCTGTCTCTGCTGGGCCTGGTTTCCTGGAGGCTGTTTCCATGTGTCTGACCTCATGTTCCTGGTTGACCTCTGAAGGCCCTCCCTCTGTGATGTAGAGCTCTGTGTAGATCTGCTTCAGAAGGGTGGGGTTTCCTGCTTTAGCGATGCCCTCAAACACACACTCAAACTTCTGCTGCAGCTCTGACTTCAGTTTACGCTGACAAAGGACAGAACAACTCCCTGAATGAAGACAACAGACACAGCCCTGAGTCTCAGAGAAGATAAAATGACTGTGAGCACCTTGTTAAATGTGTGAAATGGTCCTACTGCTCCACAGACGCTCAGCCAGCTCCTTCTGCTTCATCCTCCTCAGGAAGTTCAGTGTGATCTTCAGAACAGCCTCACTGCTGCTCCTCTGCTCTTCATCCTCATCCTTCAGAGATTCAGAGCATTCTGGGTAATCTGTGCTCAGAACCTTGTGGAGCTTCTTCAGCTCCTTCTGGACAAAAGTGAAGATGTCCTCCTCCAGAAGCTGAACAGACACATTATAAACAACACAAATGCAGTCAGTGTCAGATCTGTGTGAAACAAGTTCTCATTCATCTGAACATTTCCAAACTTTAGTGAATGACAGACCTTAAATATGGAGTCCAGCTGTGTCTGATGGAGCTGACCTCTGGAGACCTCTGGACCCGGCCGCTTCACTCTATCAAACAGGTTAATTTCTAGGTTTATTTCAATCAAATGCCCACAGCCCTTTTCAGATACCTGCCAGAATCACTAGGAGATTAGTATCAGGCACTCAACCTACTCAACACTCTATTGCCAACATCAATAAAGGAAAGGAATCAGCCGATGATTGTTTAGTGAATAGGTGGCATCAAATCCAAGCAGATCAGCAAAACACAAAAGTCATATATAATCAACAATAAACCTATTGTGACAAATAATCAGTTAGATGTTCAAAATAATGATTTGAACATATCAACATTTAAATAAAAAAAGGCCTCCGTATTATTCACATGAATGTGCGAAGTATTCAATCAAAAATTGATTTTATTCAAATGTCAGCAAAGCAAGCCAGTCCTCATATATTTGTATGCTCTGAAACATGGCTAACCTCCAAGATATGTGATGATGACATTTCTGTCGACAATTATAATATATTTCATTGTGATAGACCTAACAGAGGAGGTGGAGTAGCATTTTTTAAATACAATCTTGTCTTACTGCATCTGTTAATACCAGGTCTCCAAGTCAAAGAGTTTTGAATATTTTGCCCTTGATGTGGGTTTGGGTAAAAATAATACAGGAAAAATAACAGTTGTAGGCTTTTATCGTCCCCCTCTATACCAGCAGGTGAACTAGAGGACTTCTTTTCCTTCCTCTCCACTTTTGAGAATTCAGAATAACTTGTTTTAGGTCACATGAGTATAGATTGGTTGTCCAAAACTTCTAACAATCTCAAAAGCTACTGCAATGAGTTAAACCTCACACAACTTATTACTGCTCCCACCCAACCAGACCCCCCTTAAAGCAACATTACTTGACATTATTCTGATCAACAAACCCCAAAATTACCAATGTAGTGGTGTATTCCCTCTTGATTTTAGCGACCATTGTCCTATTAGGTGTGTGCGGGACACAAATTTTACTAAATCCACACCAAGTATAACTGTTAAAAGGTTATACAGTGATCCCTCGCTGTATCGCGTTTCATCTTTCACGGCTTCGCTGCTTCATGGAATTTTTTTACAGTGCGGATATTTTTACAGTGCATCCACTGAACTTCAGCGCACGCACAAAAACCCTTTGATGAGTCGTTCATTGCAGTTCTCAAATATAATTAAAGGTGGCATATCCGTTTATAAAAATGCTCCTCTTACTCAGAAAAAGAAAGAGCGCCAACAACTACCCATAACAATGTTCTTCTCTGCGCCTTCAGTAGAAACAGGCGCTACAGCGGAGCGGAGTCAACGAAGAGGCACAGACTGTGAAATCTGCAGTGACAATGTTTCCAACCTTGTATTACTATATTAAAATTATTGTTTTAAACAAATTTTGGGCTTTAAAACAGGTTTTGATTTTTGGTTTCATTCCATAGTTCAGTATTGCATTGTAAAATAATAAAAAATAAAGCTGTGACTAATTCACACAGTTTCACTTTTAAGCGTGTTATTTTTGGAGCATAACTCAATCGAGGGATCACTGTATAAGCACTTACATGAACAAGCATTTCTGTCTGATCTGTACTATAGCGACATTGGTTTTACCACTTGCATATTTTTGATGATGCTGCTCCAACTATTTCTGTTACTCCAAATCCTGATGATAGGGCAAAAGATCAAGTATTTTCCCTTAAGTCGTTTACACAATATGAAGTGTTACATATGTTGCTCTCTATAGATCCCAAAAAGTCCACAGGAGCCGACACCATTGAATTGATATTGTTATCAGCTCCAAAACTAATAAACTGTATGACACATCTCTTTAATCTCACAATTCAAACACAAAATATCCCATTGGCATGGAAAACAGCTCTTGTTCTTCCAGTACATAAAGGAGGGGAAAAAAATGAATTTAACATACCATACCATACCAACTTTATTTATAAGGCACTTTAAAAACTTTTTACAGTCGGCCAAAGTGCCCAACACAAAACAAACAAAATCACAGAGTATTAAAAGCTGGGAAAAAAGGTACGTTTTTAGGAGTGATTTAAAAACAGACAGAGATTGAGCCTAATCTCTAAAGGCAGCTGATTCCACAGTCGAGGAGCAGCAACTGAAAAAGCACGGTCCCCACGAAGCTTGCGTTTTGTTTTTGGGACAACAAGCTGCAGCTGATCTGCTGATCTGAGGGCTCGAGAGGGGGCATAGGTGTGGATCAGATCAGAGAGGTACGAGGGGCAAGGCCATTCAAACATTTGTAAGTAAACAAAAGAATCTTAAAATCTACTCTAAAATGCACTGGGAGCCAATGAAGTGAGGATAAAACAGGTGAAATATGAACATATTTCCGAGTTCCAGTTAAAAGCCGTGCAGCAGCATTTTGGACCAGCTGCAGCCGGGAAAGAACCGTCTGATTTATGCCTGAATAGAGCGAGTCCAATAGTCCAAGCGAGTGGTCCTGAAGGCATGAATGACCCTTTCAAAGAGGTCCCTCGGTAGCATGGGCTTCACTCTGGACAGTTGTCGAAGATGGAAAAAACTGGATTTGACCACACCACTTATTTGGTGGTCAAGTTTTAGATCAGAGTCCATTTTCACGCCCAAATTAGAAACAATTGGCTTCACAGTTTGCCCTAGATCTACCGGAGGAGCCTGTGATGCACCAAAAACCATCACTTCAGTTTTTTGGTGATTAAAATTTAAAAAGTTTAATGACATCCAAGCTTTAATGTCATTGAGGCAATCCAAGAGAGGCGTGACAGCATGTGGGTCATTTTGTTTTAACGGGAGGTAGATTTGGGAGTCATCAGCATAGCAGTGGAACATGATACCATGTCTCCTTAGGATAGATCCAAATGGGAGCATATATAATGAAAAGAGCAGAGGTCCTAAAATGGATCCTTGGGGGACTCCTATTTTTAAGGGGACTGAAGAGGATTCAAAGTTGCCAAGGTTCACACAAAACTGTCTCTCTGCTACGATCGAAATCATTCCAAAGCTGGTCCACGAATTCCCACCCAGTTTTTCAGCCAAAGAAGGATCTCATGGTCCACCGTGTCAAATGCAGCCGTCAGGTCCAACAGCACCAGAACCACAGTGTGACCAGTGTCAGTACAAATAAATATATCATTAAAAACACAGATTCTGTACTGTGGAGACTTTTAAATCCTGAATGAAATGTTTCTAAAATACTATGTTGATCTAAAAATGTCTGAAGTTGAATAAAAACAATTTTCTCTAATATTTTAGAGAGAAATGGCAGTTTAGAGATGGGCCTGAAATTTGACAATGCAGAGGAGTCAAGGCCTGGCTTTTTGAGCAAAGGGTGCACCACTGCATGTTTAAATTCAGCAGGGACAGTGCTGGTTGACAAGCTGCTATTTAAAATAGTTTGGACAGCAGGGGCTAAACTCTCAAACACCAAGACGAGGAGGGAGTGGATCCTTAGGAGAGCCAGCAGGCTTCATATGTGCAACAATTTCCCTTAATTGTGGAAGGGACACAGGCTCAAACTGCTCAAAAACAGCTGAACAGGGGACGTGCACAGAGGGATCATAAGACGAGGGCTTTATAAGTGCTCTAGATGTCTCAACCTTACTGACAAAAAATGAAAGAAAGTTTTCACACAGTTCAGGTGAGGGTTCTAAACAAACAGACTGGGGTACATTTAACACAGAATCAATGGTCTGAAAGAGAACTCGTGGCTTATGACAATTTCTTACGACAATATCAGAAAAATACAACATTCTTGCTGACTTTACACCATTCTGATAATAGCGCCAGCTTTCTCTCATAATTTGAAAAGACACTTCCAGTTTATCTTTATTCCATTTGCGCTCAGCTCGTCTACATTCTCGCCTGGCGGCGCGAGTAGTTTCATTTAACCAAGGCTCGGATCTGGATGTTCTGATTTTAAACTGAGCCACAGAATCAAGAACAGTTTGACAGACCGAATTACAATGACTGGATAGTGCCTCAACATCTGCAGATACAGACTGGGAGAAGTTTGCAGAGAAAGCGGTCCCGAACTGAGCAGCAGTAGAGGGGTTAAGTATCCGACAGCAGCGCGGAGGAGCGCAAGGTTTGACCATTACGCACGGCATATTTACATCAAAAATGACAGGGATATGATCCGAAAACATTGCATCAAGTATCACAAGATTTTCAATAGACAATCCATAGGTTAAAACAAGATCGAGTGTGTGCCCTCGCTCCTGCGTAGGGTCAGACACACACTGGACTAAGCCAAAGGAATGGATAAGGTTCAGAAAATCCTTGGCTAGCGGCTTTTCGGGGCAGCACACATGTATATTTAGGTCCCCGACAACTAACAGCTTGTCGTATCCTGACATTACATTCCCGAGAAAGTCAGAAAAGTCACTGATAAAATCCTTATTGTATTTAGGGGGTCTATAAATGAGCGCGCACAGGATCGGCGTGGAGCGACCTATTTCAAGGCAACACAGCTCAAAACTGGAGTATGTGAAATGCTGTGTTATCTCTTTGCACTTTAACAATTGCTTATAAAGAGTTGCAATCCCGCCTCCATGGCCAGACACCCTCAGGGAGTTGAAATAAGAGCACGCCGAGGGCAAGAGTTCAGAAAAAGCAGTGGACTCACCAACATTCAGCCAAGTTTCTGTCACGCAAAGAAAGTCCAAACCCTGGGTCGTGAAGAAATCCCTGAGAATCCTGAGAATTTTATTCCCCACCGATCAGGCATTAACCACGGCTATCCTGATAGCAGCTGGAGCCGGAGCGCTAGCAGAGACGGTAGCCGGCTGAGAAGTCTTGCAGAGCGGTCGAAGATTGCACAAATCCACTCCTCTCCGGGAGACCCGCGGGGACGGGAGCCGTCGATGGGGCCAAGTGTCCAGGCCAACCAAAGGGACCAAGCATGGAGCGATGGGATCCAGCGCACGTCATGACACGAACCGGCAATGAGTAGCACAATAATCCAACGCCAGGGAGGAACACGCCAAGCTAGCCTTCAGCTTCACCTGGCGCCCACTGCGCTTTCCTCTGCGCGCACGGCGTCCTCTGCGCAAGAGTGGAATTGGCACACGAAGCAGGTAACCTGGGATTGTGCGCAAGAATGGGGGTACAGAACTGTTTTGCCCATCTTGTTTAAATTTTACAATATTTTCAACCGCTGGTTTCAGATCTAAAAGTGCCTGACGATCATACATCAATATAGATAAAACATAGGCAGGGATCGTTGATAGAAACAACAAAATAGCAAAAAGTGCCGACAGCGACAGACAGTGGGCCAAATACACTGGCGCCATCTTCATCATCTTCATCTTCATCTTAACAACTACTGGCCAATCTCAAACTACCCTGCTTAGTTAAAATCTTGGAGAAGCTTATCAGTAACCAGGTCCGTGATTTCTTATCCAATTACTCAGTTCTAAACAGTTACCAGTCCGGGTTCAGACCAGGCAAAGTTATATATAATAATGCTATTGCACTGGACAATCATGAAGAATTTGTTGCTGTTTTTGTTGACGTGTCAAAGGCCTTTGATTCTGTAGATCACTTTATTCTCTGTTTGGATGCCATTGGGTTTGATAAAAATGCAGATTACCTCACAGATTACCTCACAGATTACCTCACAGAGCTCAAGTGGTTTCTTTTGACGGCCTACAATCTGATTTCTTGTATCTCAACAAAGGTATTTCTCAAGGGTCCGTTCTTGGACCACTACTATTTACAATTTACATAAACACAATTGGTCATAACCTAAAACATACTAGCATCCACTTGTGTGCAGATGATACGAATCTATATGCTAGCGCGCCCTCTACAAGACAAGTTATTAAAAATATCCAAGTTGATTTTCATGCCATACAACAAAATTGTGTTAATTTAAAATTGTTAATGAATTCAAAGAAAAAAAAATGTATGCTGTTCTCTAAAAAGAACTCTAACTACTCTAAAATATATCTATTCTTACACTTGAGGGTAATATGATTGAACAAGTACATTACTATAAATACCTGGGCATCTGGATTGATGATAAACTCTTCCAACAAACATGTACAAGAGCTGACAAATAATCTTAAAGCCAGACTGTCATTCCTCAATAAAAAATAAAAACTGTATCCCTCTGCATTACAGAAAAAAGTTAATTCAAGCAACATTTCTCTCAGTTCTGTATTCATTATAGGAGAAGGATACAGAACTCACCACTGCCATTTATACGCTAAAGTCGGATGAAAATCATCAGCTTCAAGAAGAGAACAACACTGCATTTTGTTTATTTATAAATCTCTGATTGGTACTTTGCCGAATTATTTAACATGTTATCTGAACATCAGATCAGGAGAAATGGGGAAAAAAAGGTTTCAGAAACTTTGCTCCCAGCCTTTGGAATGAAGCAAAAATACTTTTTAAATTAAATGACTTGCTATCTTTAAATTAGTTAAAATCATTGATCAATGACTATCCACGGTGCCAATGCTCTTGCTTTGTATGATTTGTGCCATTTTATTTGTTTGAGTGTGTCATTGTGTGTTGTGGACAAGGTGCTCATGAAAAGGAGATTCAATCTCAATGATTTTTTTCCCTTGTAGAAATAAATGATAAATAACAGAATATTTTAATCAACTCAAACTCACGGCTCTTTTGCAAAACTAATGGGATGTCCCATGGACCGGTCACTCCTGAGGGACTCACAGCTGGGACCAGGTTCAGACGGAGGATGTTTCTGGTGGATCCTGAGACACAGAAGAAAACACACTTCAGTAAAACACATGGGACTGTTATGACTCAGGTCAGAGAAGCACAACTTTCAATTATTATTTCTTTCATTTTCAGTCTACATTCATTCCATTGTCAACACCTTTGTATTTTACACTTAATAGTTTTTCTTTAACATGTCCTGTCCTCCAGGGGGAGCTCTGACACTGACACCGAATTATGTTTAACCAGTTCATGTTAATAATCCTTCAGTGTTTGTAGAAAAGTTTTCAAAAGTGGTCATTATGTTTAAATTGAGATAAAATTTTCAACTTTCCAAATGACTTTTTAAATTATCTTCTACAATGGACCTCTTCAAGACAAATGAAGGAATATGTAACCCATGTCTCACATCCAGCACATTCACGCAATTAATTGACAGACGTCGCCTCCCCTGCCTGTTCATTCATCCAGCCATCAGTGGCGCTCTGATTAAAAATGCCAGCACCCTGAACCACTTCCTGCCTCAACTCCCTGCTCCGGCTTGGACTGTGCGGAACACGTGGCATGAATGAGACAAAACCCAAAACCGCTCAGAACTACACGAAAACTAAACAGAAAATCTTCAAACTCACTGGTCAGGTTTTTTTTCCACAAGAGATGGCGAGCCGATAGCCCAACAGACCTGGTAGGACCATTCTTTTTTTCTTTGAACATGGATACTTTAAGTTGGATAATTGGATTCATCTAATCAAAGTCGTCAAACCTGAGCGGATCCAAAGAGTCCAAAGTGTCCCAGAGAAAAGTGTCTGAAGGAACAGGTTTGTTTGGTTGTTCTTCCTGGAGCGACTCAGAGCCGCTCCTCTATTGGCTGCGGTCCAGGTGGGCGGGGCTTCACACAGGTGAGTGACAGGAGGCTGCTGCTGAGCTCTGTGGCTGTGTGTGGGCCTCATTCAGTCTGACACGGCTGAAATGAGCAGGACACAAACATGGAGGAGAGGAATGCTCATGTTCTGATCAGGACTGAACCAGGACTAAAGACAAACTCACCGTCACATGTTTACAATTTACACCACTGTTATCTACAACTGTCACATTTTAGTCCAACACTCAGACTTTTACACTTTATACATTTGATTCTATTTTCAGGAAACTCAAAGACACTTCACTAAAAAATAACAAGAGAGACAGGAGCAGAAGGACAGGAGCAGAAGGACAGGAGCAGAAGGACAGGTGCAGAAGGACAGGTGCAGAAGGACAGGAGCAGAAGGACAGGTGCAGAAGGACAGGTGCAGAAGGACAGGAGCAGAACGACAGGTGCAGAGGGACAGGAGCAGAAGGAAAGGAGCAGAAGGACAGGAGCAGACAGGAGCAGAAGGACAGGAGCAGAAGGACAGGAGCAGAAGGACAGGTTCCTAAGTATTTTATATTTTGATTTTTCAAAATGTCTTCACAAACTCCAACTTGACTGATCATAATATTTAGCACAGATGCCCCTCCCACCAAACTAAGTCAGAATTATAAAAAACAGTAGAACCTTCAGAATCAGAATCAGAATCAGAAGCGGTTTATTGCCATTGTCAGTGAAATTCACAAACATAGGAATTTGCTTCGGCGAAGGTGCAAACATAAAGCAATGAGTAAAATATAAAAAATATATAAAAAGGCATGCATAAAAATTAAGAATAAAATAGACTAAGATAGACTATATACAGAATGTACAGTTGGCAGACAGTGCCATGTGCAAATGTGGTAGTGCAAATAGATTGTCCTTATATAATATATAGTTAAAGTGACGGGTGTTACAAAGTGTTCATGAGTCCAACGGCAGAGGGAAAGAAACTGTTCTTGTGGCGGGAGGTTCTGGTCCGGATGGACCGTAGCCTCCTGCCCGAGGGGAGTGGCTCAAATAGTCCGTGTCCAGGGTGAGAAGGGTCAGCTGTGATCCGACCTGCTCGTCCCGAGTCCTGAGAGGCGTGCAGGTCCTGCACAGATGGAAGGCTGCAGCCGATCACCTTCTCAGCAGAGCGCACACTGCGCTGTAGTCGCTGTGCCTGGCTGTGGGTCCAGCGTACCGCTCGGTGTTGGCGGTGGTGAGGATGGACTCGATGATGGCCGTGTAGAACTGCACCATCATCTGCGCCCGGCAGCTTGGCTTTCCTCAGCTGCCGCAGGAAGTACATCCTCTGCTGGGCCTTCTTGATGATGGAGCTGATGGTCGGCTCCCACTTGAGGTCCTGAGTGATGGTGGTGCCGAGGAAGCGGAAAGAGTCCACGGTGGTGATGGGAGAGTCTGTCAGGGCGAGGGGGGGCAGGGGGGCTGAGACTTTCCTGAAGTCCACGATCATCTCCACTGTCTTCTGGGTGTTGAGCTCCAGGTTGTTATCGCTGCACCAGGACACCAGCCGGTCCACCTCCCTCCTGTAGACAGACTCATCGCCGTCCGAGATGAGTCCGATGAGGGTGGTGTCGTCTGCAAACTTGATCAGTTTTACAGAGTCGTGGCTGGAGTTGCAGCAGTTGGTGTACAGGGAGAAGAGCAGAGGAGAAAGTACACAGCCCTGTGGAGTTCCTGTGTTGATAGTCCGAGTCTCTGAGACATTCTTCCCCAGCCGCACGCACTGCCTCCGGTCCGTCAGGAAGTCAGTGATCCACCTGCAGATGGAGTCAGGCACGTTGAGCTGACAGAGCTTGTCCTGGAGCAGAGCAGGGATGATGGTGTTGAATGCAGAGCTGAAGTCCACAAACAGGACCCTGGCGTAGGTTCCCGGGGAGTCCAGATGCTGCAGGATGAAGTGGAGGGCCAGGTTGATGGCGTCGTCAACAGATCTGTTGGCTCTGTAGGCGAACTGCAGTGGGTCCAGGGCGGAGGAGGTGAAGGACTTGAGATGGGGCAGGACCAGGCGGACTTTAAAGGAAAAACACAAATGTGCTTTGACTGCTCTGTTATTGTTGATGTAAAACAGTGAATGTTAACATTATTTCCTGTTCTTTATTTAAATCAGTGCACAGTGTCGGCCGTAATTGAGTTTGTCGTCATTTAAAAATCATATATTTTGGTGAAGATTATGAAAACTGGTTCTATATATTGTCACGGGCCAGGCCCTTATGGGGGGATTTGAGGTCCTGTTGTCTGCTCTGGCGCCTCTCCTCTTTGTGCAGGTCCTGATTACACCTGCCTCCACCCTGCCTGCACACGTAACAGTGACACATGTATAAAGCTCCTGCCAGGCCTGCTCCCACTTGCCCTGCCTCACATCTCGATGCACATTTGAGTTCGTCTTTTGTTTGACGCACTAGACTCACTTCCCCCACTCTACACCCCTGACGCTCACAGCCTCATGCCTTCTGTTTGTGTAAATATTAATCTTGTTTTGGCTTTAGTTTTTTTTTAATAAATCTTGTTTTTGTGCACGTTACCTCTGGTGTGGTCTCCCTCCTTGTTGCGCCATGGGTAACAATATCGACCTAAATATATCGGCAGAGTTATCGGCCATTGGCACCTCATGGGTTTTTATTCTAGTATTAGTAGTAGTAGTAGTAGTATTAATATTTCAAGTCATATGTTGCACCTTACACCAAAGCAAGTTTGTGAATTTTGTTCACTGACAATGGCAATAAAATCCTTTCTGATTTCCGATTCAGATTCTGTTCTGTGTGAAACAAGTTCTCGTTCATCTGAACATTTCCAAACTTTAGTGAATGACAGACCTTAAATATGGAGTCCAGCTGTGTCTGATGGAGCTGACCTCTGGAGACCTCTGGACCCGGCCGCTCCACTCTGTCAAAAAGGATAATTCTTACATTTATTTCAAGACAACATTTTAATCAACTGACACTAATAAACTTAGAGCTCATCAAACCTGAGCGGATCCAAAGAGTCCAAAGTGTCCCAGAGAAAAGTGTGTGTCTGAAGGAACAGATTTGTTTGGTTGTTCTTCCTGGAGCGATTCAGAGCCGCTCCTCTATTGGCTGCGGTCCAGGTGGGCGGGGCTTCACACAGGTGAGTGACAGGAGGCTGCTGCTGAGCTCTGTGGCTGTGTGTGGGCCTCATTCAGTCTGACACGGCTGAAATGAGCAGGACACAAACATGGAGGAGAGGAATGCTCATGTTCTGATCAGGACTGAACCAGGACTAAAGACAAACTCACCGTCACATGTTTACAATTTACACCACTGTTATCTACAACTGTCACATTTTAGTCCAACACTCAGACTTTACACTTTATACATTTGATTCTATTTTCAGGAAACTCAAAGACACTTCACTAAACAATAACAAGAGAGACAGGAGCAGAAGGACAGGTGCAGAAGGACAGGAGCAGAAGGACAGGACCAGAAGGACAGGAGCAGAAGGACAGGTGCAGATGGACAGGAGCAGAAGGACAGGAGCAGAAGGACAGGTGCAGAAGGACAGGTGCAGAAGGAGCAGAAGGACAGGAGCAGAAGGACAGGAGCAGGACAGGAGCAGAAGGACAGGTGCAGAAGGAGCATAAGGACAGGAGCAGAAGGACAGGTGCAGAAGGACAGGAGCAGAAGGACAGGTGCAGAAGGACAGGTGCAGAAGGACAGGTGCAGATGGACAGGAGCAGAAGGACAGGAGCAGAAGGACAGGTGCAGAAGGACAGGAGCAGATGGACAGGAGCAGAAGGACAGGAGCAGAAGGACAGGTGCAGAAGGACAGGAGCAGAAGGGCAGGAGCAGAAGGACAGGTGCAGAAGGACAGGTGCAGAAGGACAGGTTCCAGAGTCTTTTATATTTTTATTTTTCAAAATTTCTTCACAAACTCCAACTTGACAGATCATAATATTTAGCCCAGATGCCCTCCCACCAAACTAAGTCAATGATAAAAACAGTGGAACCTTCAGATGGACTTTAAAGGAAAAACACAAATGTGCTTTGACTGCTCTGTTATTGTTGATGTAAAACACTGAATGTTAAGATTATTTCCTGTTTTTTATTTAAATCAGTGCACAGTGTCGGTCGTAAATGAGTTTGTCGTCTTTTAAAAATCATATATTTTGGGGAAGATTATGGTTTTGAGGAGGATTTGAGGTCCTGTTGTCTGCTCTGGCGCCTCTCCTCTTTGTGCAGGTCCTGATTACACCTGCCTCCACCCTGCCTGCACACGTGACAGTGACACATGTATAAAGCTCCTGCCAGGCCTGCTCCCACTTGCCCTGCCTCACATCTCGATGCACATTTGAGTTTGTCTTTTGTTTGACGCACTACACTCACATCCCCCACACTTCACCCCTGACACTCACAACCTCATACCTTCTGTTTGTGTAAATATTAATCCTTGTTTGGCTTTAGTTTTTGTAAATAAATCTCGTTTTTGTGCAAGTTATCTCTGGTGTGGTCTCCCTCCTTGTTGAACCATGAGCTGGGCATAACAATATCGACCTAAATATATCTGCAGTTATCGGCCATTGGCACCTCATGGGTTTTTATTCTATTATTATTATTATTATTATTATTATTATTATTATTATTATTATTATTATTATTCAAGTCATATGTTATACCTTACACCAAAGTAAGTTTGTGAATTTTGTTCACTGACAATGGCAATAAAATCCTTTCTGATTTCCGATTCAGATTCTGTTCTGTGTGAAACAAGTTCTCGTTCATCTGAACATTTCCAAACTTTAGTGAATGACAGACCTTAAATATGGAGTCCAGATGTGTCTGATGGAGCTGACCTCTGGAGACCTCTGGACCTGGCCGCTCCACTCTGTCAAAAAGGATAATTCTTACATTTATTTCAAGACAATATTTTAATCAACTCACACTAATAAACTTAGAGCTCGTCAAACCTGAGCGGATCCAAAGAGTCCAAAGTGTCCCAGAGAAAAGTGTCTGAAGGAACAGATTTGTTTGGTTGTTCTTCCTGGAGCGACTCAGAGCCGCTCCTCTATTCGCTGCGGTCCAGGTGGGCGGGGCTTCACACAGGTGAGTGACAGGAGGCTGCTGCAGAGCTCTGTGGCTGTGTGTGGGCCTCATTCAGTCTAACACGGCTGAAATGAGCAGGACACAAACATGGAGGAGAGGAATGCTCATGTTCTGATCAGGACTGAACCAGGACTAAAGACAAACTCACCGTCACATGTTTACAATTTACACCACTGTTATCTACAACTGTCACATTTTAGTCCAATACTCAGACTTTACACTTTATACATTTGATTCTATTTTCAGGAAACTCAAAGACACTTCACTAAACAATAACAAGAGAGACAGGAGCAGAAGGACAGGTGCAGAAGGACAGGAGCAGAAGGACAGGACCAGAAGGACAGGAGCAGAAGGACAGGTGCAGATGGACAGGAGCAGAAGGACAGGAGCAGAAGGACAGGTGCAGAAGGACAGGTGCAGAAGGAGCAGAAGGACAGGAGCAGAAGGACAGGAGCAGGACAGGAGCAGAAGGACAGGTGCAGAAGGAGCATAAGGACAGGAGCAGAAGGACAGGTGCAGAAGGACAGGAGCAGAAGGACAGGTGCAGAAGGACAGGTGCAGAAGGACAGGTGCAGATGGACAGGAGCAGAAGGACAGGAGCAGAAGGACAGGTGCAGAAGGACAGGAGCAGATGGACAGGAGCAGAAGGACAGGAGCAGAAGGACAGGTGCAGAAGGACAGGAGCAGAAGGGCAGGAGCAGAAGGACAGGTGCAGAAGGACAGATGCAGAAGGACAGGTTCCAGAGTCTTTTGTATTTTTATTCTTCAAAAGTTCTTCACAAACTCCAACTTGACAGATCATAATATTTAGCCCAGATGCCCTCCCACCAAACTAAGTCAATGATAAAAACAGTGGAACCTTCAGATGGACTTTAAAGGAAAAACACAAATGTGCTTTGACTGCTCTGTTATTGTTGATGTAAAACACTGAATGTTAAGATTATTTCCTGTTTTATTTAAATCAGTGCACAGTGTCGGTCGTAAATGAGTTTGTCGTCTTTTAAAAATCATATATTTTGGGGAAGATTATGGTTTTGAGGAGGATTTGAGGTCCTGTTGTCTGCTCTGGCGCCTCTCCTCTTTGTGCAGGTCCTGATTACACCTGCCTCCACCCTGCCTGCACACGTGACAGTGACACATGTATAAAGCTCCTGCCAGGCCTGCTCCCACTTGCCCTGCCTCACATCTCGATGCACATTTGAGTTTGTCTTTTGTTTGACGCCTTTTTACACTCACATCCCCCACACTTCACCCCTGACACTCACAACCTCATACCTTCTGTTTGTGTAAATATTAATCCTTGTTTGGCTTTAGTTTTTGTAAATAAATCTCGTTTTTGTGCAAGTTACCTCTGGTGTGGTCTCCCTCCTTGTTGAACCATGAGCTGGGCATAACAATATCGACCTAAATATATCTGCAGTTATCGGCCATTGGCACCTCATGGGTTTTTATTCTATTATTATTGTTATTATTATTATTATTATTATTATTATTATTATTATTATTATTATTATTCATGTCATATGTTGCACCTTACACCAAAGCAAGTTTGTGAATTTTGTTCACTGACAATGGCAATAAAATCCTTTCTGATTTCTGATTCAGATTCTGTTCTGTGTGAAACAAGTTCTCGTTCATCTGAACATTTCCAAACTTTAGTGAATGACAGACCTTAAATATGGAGTCCAGATGTGTCTGATGGAGCTGACCTCTGGAGACCTCTGGACCTGGCCGCTCCACTCTGTCAAAAAGGATAATTCTTACATTTATTTCAAGACAATATTTTAATCAACTCACACTAATAAACTTAGAGCTCGTCAAACCTGAGCGGATCCAAAGAGTCCAAAGTGTCCCAGAGAAAAGTGTCTGAAGGAACAGATTTGTTTGCGTGTTCTTCCTGGAGCGACTCAGAGCCGCTCCTCTATTGGCTGCGGTCCAGGTGGGCGGGGCTTCACACAGGTGAGTGACAGGAGGCTGCTGCTGAGCTCTGTGGCTGTGTGTGGGCCTCATTCAGTCTGACACGGCTGAAATGAGCAGGACACAAACATGGAGGAGAGGAATGCTCATGTTCTGATCAGGACTGAACCAGGACTAAAGACAAACTCACCGTCACATGTTTACAATTTACACCACTGTTATCTACAACTGTCACATTTTAGTCCAACACTCAGACTTTACACTTTATACATTTGATTCTATTTTCAGGAAACTCAAAGACACTTCACTAAACAATAACAAGAGAGACAGGAGCAGAAGGACAGGAGCAGGACAGGAGCAGAAGGACAGGTGCAGAAGGACAGGAGCAGAAGGACAGGAGCAGAAGAACAGGTGCAGAAGGACAGGAGCAGGACAGGTGCAGAAGGGCAGGTGCAGAAGGACAGGAGCAGAAGGACAGGTGCAGAAGGACAGGAGCAGAAGGACAGGTGCAGAAGGACATGAGCCAAATTCTGTGGTGAAAACGTTGTTTTATGGGGAGCCAATGAAGTTGTTGGAGGACGGGGAGGATGGGGGAGGATGGGGTGATGGTGGGAGGGCGTCCTGCTGCATAGTTTTGGAGAAGCTGCAGTTTCTGGATGGATTCATTGTGGAGACCAAAGAGGAGAGAGTTACAGTAATAATCTAGAGGTGACAAGACTGTGGACGAGTGCGGCTGTGAGGGGGAGAGAAGGGGGGAGACAGAGATGTTGTGGAGGTGGACGTGGGCAGGACGGGTGATGTTGTTGATGTGGGAGTGGAAAGAAAGTGTGCTGTGGAGGATGACACCCAGACTCTTGACCTGAGGGGAAGGAGGACTGTGGAGTCAGTGATAGAAACTGTGAAACTGTTAGATTTGGAGAGAGTGGAAGGGGCGACCACCAGGAGGACTTCAGGTTTAGAGACGTTCAGTTTGAGAAAATTAGAGCAGAACCAGGCATTGATTTGCTGCAGACAGAGGGTAAGAGAGGCTGGTGGAAGTGAAGCAGAGGGTTTAGAGGTGGAGCTGGGTGTCATCCGCATAACAATGAAAGGGAATGTTGTGTTTACGGACGATAGAACCAAGTGGGAGAATGTAGATAATGAAGAGAAGGGGACCCAGGACAGAGCCCTGGGGCACACCAGCTGGGACAGGGAAGGGGCTGGACTGGTGAGATTTGAGCTGAACGAACTGACTGTGACCAGAGAGAAATGAACCCAGGGAGAGGAATGTGGGAGACAGCAGTAGATTTAAGGCTGTGGTGAGAGTGCTGTGGGAGATGGTGACAGATGCTGCTGTTAAATCAAGGAGGACGAGAATAGATCATAAACTAGAGTCAGAAGCTGTGAGGAGATCACTGGGATTTTAACAAGTGCAGTTTCTGTGTGTGAAGTGGGCCACAAGCAGACTGAACATATTCATAGAGACTGTTTGAAATGAGACGGGTGTGAAGTGGAGAGGAAACAGTTTGTTCAAGAATTTTGGAGATGAAAGGTAAGTCAGAGACAGGACGGAGATTGTTGAAAATGTTGGTCCAATCCAGGTTTTTTCAGAACAGAAGTGACAGAGGAAGTTTGAAGCGAAAATGAACAGTTCTGTTCACAGGAGCGTGGAAGGGCATCAGACACGTGTGTACAGGAGCGTGGGAGGGCATCTGACACATGTGTACAGGAGTGTGGGAGGGCATCTGACACGTGTACAGGAGCGTGGGAGGGCATCTGACATGTGTGTACAGGAGCGTGGGAGGGCATCTGACACGTGTGTACAGGAGCGTGGGAGGGCATCTGACACGTGGGAGGGCATCTGACACGTGTGTACAGGAGCGTGGGAGGGCATCTGACACGTGGGAGGGCATCTGACACGTGTGTACAGGAGCGTGGGAGGGCATCTGACTTTAACAAGTGCTTTAACACGACTGGAGCAGAAAAGAGGAATTTTGCTGAAGATTTCTCCCAAAGAAAGACTTGAAATGGACCAAAGCATAAATGTTCTTGGTGTTTCTTTTCTCTGGTCCTGGCTCTAGGACCTGTGGAGGCTCCTGTCTTTACTCACTCTGTGTCTGTTTCTGTTAAAGTAGTGCTTTTGAGATTCACTTTTATTGAACGAAGTAAAGGCATTAATTCATTTGGGATGTCTTATTCTAAAACCATGTCTTATTTTCTTATTCAGCATTTGCAAGATTTCGTTTTATTTTTTATTGAGCATTTTAATCATTTAAAATGTTAAACGTGCTCATGTGAAATATATTGTTTAGTAAAAAAAAAACGACTCTAGTACCAGTAGGAATTGAAAATAATATTTAGACAAACTTGTTTCATGGCCGGTTGTAATTAAGTTTAAATTTCAGATATTCTATACTTCCCGTTGTGGCCTCAGCTGTGTCCAGTCGTTGGTCAGAGAGCGGTGGCAGAGCAGGCGGTGAAAAGGAGCAAAGGATCGACAGCAGGAGCCTGTTCAGGAAATAAGAGCCTCACACAAGAAAATATTAGTTTGTGCACACAATGGTAACATAATTGTCCATGTGCCATGTCTCTTTATTGAGCTTAATACTTTTAAACACTCTAATGTCAGTTATATGATTGAATCCACTGTTATGGTTCCTCTCACAGCTGCCGCCTTTATCTCTGTTTTATCTGTGGCCTGTGAGGAGTCAACTCTTCTCTAGTTCAGCTGCACATGAGGAGAACTGGCCAGGACCTCAGAGTCATGTGACGGGAGAAAGAGTGTTCATTAATTCTTGCAATCAAAATGTTTTATTAGATAATTTGAAACTTTTCAGAAAACATGAAATCCATTAGAACTTCCATAAAATAATTGTTTGTTATAGAAAAAAAAAAAAGCTTATTTCAACAAACAAACCAACAATCCACTGCGGACAGATAAGACCCCATTCAAATAATTCAGGGTTCCTGCCTAAAGTTCTTGCCAAAACAAAATATGCGTCGAAAATTTTGGCCATTGAAAAAAACATACTCAAGACGAACAATATTCAGTTGCAAAACATAGCTCTATATTTCTATTTTAATAAAGCTTATCTATTTCTCCTTAGATGTCTCCTTAGTCTAAGCCATAAGCAGATTTGAACTGTTTTCATACAATGAACGTTCCAACTTAAAGATAAGATGATCAGAAATACCAAAATGCATCAAGTACTATTCATAAAATGAATCAGTGTAAAGCATTTCTTCATGGCGAGAGCACGTGCTGTTAAGGTGCTGCTGATAGCGTGGCTAGGACCAGGACAGGGACCAGGGCCAGGGTCACTCGTGCTCCTCTTCTTCTTCTTCTTCTTCTGTGTCACTCGCGCTCCTCTTCTTCTTCTTCTTCTTCTTCTGTGTCACTCGCGCTCCTCTTCTTCTTCTTCTGCGTCACTCGCACTCTTCTTCTTCTTCTTCTGCATCACTCCCACTCCTCTTCTTCTTCTTCTGCGTCACTCGCGCTCCTCTTCTTCTTCTTCTTCTGCGTCACTCACGCTCCTCTTCTTCTTCTTCTGCGTCACTTGCGCTCCTCTTCTTCTGCGTCACTCACGCTCCTCCTCTTCTTCTTCTTCTGCATCACTCGTGCTCCTCTTCTTCTTCTTCTTCTTCTGCGTCATTCGCGCTCCTCTTCTTCTTCTTCTTCTGCGTCACTCGCGCTCCTCTTCTTCTTCTTCTTCTACGTCATTCGCGCTCCTCTTCTTCTTCTGCGTCACTCACGCTCCTCTTCTTCTTCTTCTTCTGCGTCACTCGCTCCTCCTCTTCTTCTTCTTCTGGTTCTTCTTCTTCTTCACGTCTGAGGGACAGAAAACATGTCACTGTGAAACGCCGGAGATAAAACACAGACTTCACACGACAAGAATCCTCCGAGAATCCAGTCGAGAATCTAATGGGAGCAGGTTTTTAAGAGAACGCCGTCTCATTCGACTCTTCTGCTGTTTTATACAAATGATCAGCAGATGGCGCCAAACTGTCAGTGTTTTTAAACATATTTTAACTGTAATTTCTGATTTGAACAAAATAATGTAATGTTTCTCTTCCAATATGCAGTGTCAGACTGTCATGACTGAAAACCAAACTCTTGAGAATCCACCTGGATGCCCTCCTGCTGTTTGCTGGACCAATCACAGTCCTGCATTGTGGTTTGTGCTGGACCAATCACAGCGCTGCATTGTGGTTTGTGCAGAAGTCAAAGGGCCAAACCATGGCTGTATTAAATGAACTGGATAAGACACGCCCCCTCTGTCCGTGTCCCAGTGGCCGTGTGAGGTACTGCAGCCTCTTGGGCCCAGCCTTTTTCTATCATTGCACATTATAATTTACTTAATTATTAACGGTATTTAAATAAAACAGAAGGAATTTTTTTTTACGCGTTTCTATAATCACAGCAATGACCGTTTTTATATGAAGTGACGTCACTGTAAACATGTGTGAGCCGTGTGAACGAGCCGTGTGTTTTAACAAATAAGATGGTTATTTTACTTTGACATTGTGACTTTGTCAGTTGGAGTTTAGTGTTGGAGCTGATTGTAATGTTTTTCTTTTGTCCTTTAGAGACCTGTGTTGCCAAAGATTAATGGAAAGTGTCTTTTTCTTCCATTAAATCCGAGTGTACAGATCTGGGCCTCCTTCCTCACCCACACACACCTGTGATACCTGATAGACCCTGTTGTCCTCGTGCTGTGACACCACGGGTTACACAAGTCATCATTTGAACAGAAGGAGAGCCTGTCATATAGATCTGAATTCATTCTTAAGCTTGAATCCTTCTTGTTCACTAGTTGTTAATTATGAATGAAGTCTTTGTTTATGTTTTATAAAGGATAATTAAGGAGTTTCTGTGTGGATTTTTAGAGTTTTATTTGGAAGACAAAGTAGAACGACTTTTGAAATAATTCACTTTCAGTTGTTCACATTTTCATTTTTGTTTTTGCCGCATTAGTTTGGCCTCTTCTTTTGCTAAAAACCTGCACAACCAGAAATAAATGTGAGTCACTTCAGATGGAACAGTTTACATGACGTTAAAATAAAGTCCATAAATCAGACAATGATCAGATTTGTGTTGTGCCTGTGGACATAGTCGCCCTGGTCTTCAATAATAATCATTTGTGGATCCATTAAGGTCAAATGTGCAGCCTTTTTTCACCCTCTTCTGATTGGACCAAAAAGTCACACTAAAATGTAACCAGACGGACGCTAGATTTGATTAAAAATCTGCTCCTACAAATGACACAAACACAGAAAGACCAGACTTTATACAGGATGAGAAGGATGTCAAATAAAAGGCCTGAAGTGGAACATTCTGCAGATGGAAATGTCCAAAACACAGATTAAAGTGACAGGTTGGACTCAAGGAACTCAAACATATGGAAGAGAAATAGAAAAAAAAAAATAGAAAAAAAAAAAAAAGATACATTTAATCACAATTTAGCATTTTTGTAGTTTTGTGATGTCACTTCCTGGTAGTAAATGATGACATCACACCAGGAAATGACACTGGGCTAAAACTTAGCTAATGTCACAGATTTTTAAATGTGATGATATTAAATATATGTGAACACTGTTGAGGACGTGTGCGTGCAGAATGTATGCTGGGTGATTGGCAGCTAGATTTCCCGATCCTCGGTCAGAAGGCAAGGTGACTTGGTGTATTAAATGAAGATTGTCCAGACCCGATGATATATTTCCAAAATTTAATCCGAACTAGAACATGATGAACAGTAATATTTGGTAGTAGTTGGGGGCGTTGTTTGTAGGTGTGTGTGCGTCTGTGTTTGTGAGTGTGGTTTCTGTAAAGAAAGCAGAAAGGCAATAATTACAATCAGTCGCTTAAGTTTACCAGATAATCAAAGAAAAATAGGCGACACAGTATAAGAGAAATAGCACCACCTTATGGATGGAAAAATGTACTGCAGGGTGGAAACAAAGGCGAAACTAAGGTGAGACTAATTAGGGGAACATTCGACGGAAAACACTTGGGAAACACGTAAATAAAGGTGGAAACAGTCGTAACTAACAATATATGTCCTCTAGGTGTGGATTATAACCGAAGCATTATATATGGTGCAATTAAGACGCCTCGTGGCTGCACAAACTGAACAATAAACAGTAACAATATGTGGCGCAGGGGTAAATATACATACGATAATATCACACACAGGGGTAAAACCATACAAATGTGACACTTACTGCTGGCATTTACGCACACATCCAGCACAACAAACACACCACACCACTCTCGAAGGTAACAAGTCCGACAAACAACAGGCAAAGTGGGACGTACCATCATGGCAGGGGGGTTTATGACATAGTCCCAACTGTACTAACCACAGGGGGTTTATACAAACACCTTGATTTTGTTGAATGAATGTTTAAGGGTCAAAAAGTTGTTAGTTTTGTGTAAATGATGCATAACCTTTGGCTGGAATGAGTCTCACACTGTGATGTCATCAGCTTTTTACTTCCTGTAACTTTTCTCCACAAACTACGACTTGATTGGAGTAAAACTCTTTTTTTATGTGCAATAGGTATCAATTCACCAAATAAAATCACAATCAGACAATTGTTCAAACCTGTCAGACGCACTTTAATGTCAAAAACTGCTCACAAATCCATTTCACTCTTTAATAAATGATTGAAAGAACATATCGCCGTGTCATTTTTAACAAGTTTAAAACACAAATGTAGAGGCTTCTTATAAAAACAGTCCTTTTTGCCGTTTATAAGTGTTGTATCGACCCATTTAAATGTTTTCTTCTGGCGTAAGATTCAAAGAGTTTTTATCTCTTTTCAATATTTGCATTTGATTAACAAACAAAAAATAAACCAAAATACAAACTTTATTTCTTTACGTGCGTTAAAAATAATCATTCAATCATTACATTCTTATAATTGAGTCCATTTATTGGCTGAAATGTTGCACAGTGTGGCTTTAATTTTCAATAATTACTCACAAATGCAAATCACAAATGGTCAAGTGGTTTAACTTACAGTTGTTTTCAATTAAATTTCAATTTAATATTTTGCCCACAACAAGATTCAGCAAAGTTTATCATGTGTGAAATTGTGTGTTTTATTCACATTTGAATGAATATTATCCTTTTTCTGACACAAGTGCATTACATTTCACTGGGAAAATGCAGAGAATCTTAAATCTACGCTGAGTGTGACGACAGTGTCAGATAAATCCTGCTGTATTTGTCTCTTTGCTCTTTGTCTCATGGGAATGTGAGCTTGTAAGTTGTGTGTATTTGCTGTGTGCTGCCTATAATTGCTTTTGTGTTGGAGGTTTCCCTTCAAACACTGAGCTCACACCCAAACCATGAACTAGAGACTTCTAGATAGACACGCCCACAGACACTCCCCCGCCAGGACTTATTGGCCGCTGTTCATTTGGAGGAGGATAAAAGCGCACCTGAACACGCCCGAGGAGGCAGGTATCACCAGAGACAGGAAACGGGGCGTGGCACCAGCGCGGGTCGACTGAGGACACGAGGTCGGATGAGGACGAGCAGGAAAGGACGCAGCAGAACCCCAGGACGAGTGACTGGAGCCAGGGCTGGAAGACAAGGCTTAGGACAGATGAGTCTAAAGGGACGCTCCTGCCCCACAGTCGCTGTCGTGGGTGATTTGAGGCTGTTTGTGTCCCGCCTGAGTGTTCTCCCCCTTCCCCCAGCAGCCGTGGTCCACGCGGCGGGAATCTGGAGCCGGACGAGGAGCAGGACCCGGGGATTGATCAACGCGCTCACAGATAAGTCTAAGGCCTGGATTTTCAACCAGTGCCGGGGAACACTAGTGCGCCTCGAGAAAATGTCCAGTTTGAGTTCACAGATTCACAAATGTGGATTTAATGAACTAATACACCTTTTTGGAGTGTCCTGAGCAACATTTTCACCAAAAAAGAACACAAACCATCACTATTACCAAATGTAAAGAACTAGACAGTGCCACAGACATTATTTGCCTCATTATATATAATATTTTTAATGAAATGGTCTGATTTGGTCATGTTTTAGTGGTCGGTGGCGCGCCGTGGTGGCTTTTAAACCCAAAACGTGTGCCACGACTCAAAAACACTGGTCTAAGGGACGTCCTCACTTTTCCGAACGCTGAAGGGAAATATATGTTTTATAGACTACCTCTTTGTATCACTCATTTATCATTTGTTTTATACTTATGGCGAGGTTTAGAATCTACACGCACATGTGAAGATAACACAAGTTCAGTTTTAATCACAGCTTCATTCACAGACTTCCCAGAACATTCTATTCTATTCACAGTTTGCATTTAAAGTGACTCTCAGGTCTTTATCAGTTCCTTGGAGTGTGTGAGTGTGTTCTTTGGGGGATGGATGTCTTTCCTCTGTGCAGAGAAACTCCAGGACAAGATAACGCTGTGGTCACTATGGAGATGGAGACTCGGATATCCCGGGAGAAGGGACAACCTATTATTTGCATATTCATAAATGTGTTTTTAAATACCTGGGTCCAGGGATAGGGGGCGTTCAGAGCTCCTGTTGTAAGACCCATGTAGTATGTGGGCTTTCAGGGATAAACGTCTGACCCAGAGCGCTCTGTATTAGATTCCTTTGTTAGGGTCAATAAACTTTTTGGATTTAATTGATTTTTGCCTCATTCTCGTTCTTGGGATAAACGAACACGCCTTCATTGCGTTTAATCGTGTGCTGCTACAGCCTGTCGTTGGAGGCCTCTGAGCAGTGGTTCTCTCCTGCAGCAGCCACAGCCGGACGGAGCGGCGCAGACAGAGGCTGGAGGCCAGATCCGTGGAGTGTGGTTGGACGCGCCGGCTCGTTAAGCTAAGGGCGCTCCCGTCGTGTTAAAAGTGCACGTTTGTAGTGTGTGGTGTTAGCGCGGCGGCAGCGACAGGAGGAGAAGGCCGGGCCGGTCACACGGGGCAGCGGCGCCTCAGTGAACCACAAACACCAGCTCCAGTTAAGTAAAGGGCGTATGTCACGGCGCCTCCCTGTGGCACAGTTGGAGTGGTGTCAGCTGTGGAGTGCGCCCTCCTTACTTTGCAGCTCCACTGGAGGACAGGCACGTGTTCCCCACCGAGGACAGAGGACTTTTAATTCACTGGACATAAAACAACCCCCACTCTGCCGTCCCCCGACCTGCCACGCCCTCATTTTAGAGACTTTAACTGAGGGTTTTAATCTGGTTTTAGCCTTTTATACAAATACATTATACATTTTAAAGTACTTTGTCTTGAAGTGTGGAATATTGGTGGTTGGGATCTGTTTGTGTCACATATTTATTATTTTATAACATTTAAAGGGCCTCTGTCAGGTTGAAATACACATTTAACTAAAATGCAGTTAAGATAAATATATTCACATTTCTGCTAAAATCTTTACAAATTTAACCCCCGTTTAGCTATATCTTAGGTTTTAAATTTTACTTCCTGGTTGTAAAGTATGACATCACACTAGGAAATCACCATAGCAACCACACTGTACACCGGCCAACACTCATCTAATGTCACAGATTTTGTTCATTTGACAAAGAAAAACACACGTGAACACCTTTATTTTGTTGAAGGGTCAAAAAAGTAGTTTATTTTGTGTATTATTATTATTATTATTATTATTATTATTGTGTAAATTATGCATAACCTTTTTCTCCCAAGCGTGATGTCATCAGTTTGTTTACTTCCTGTAATTGTCGACAGATTTTTCAACTTTTCTCCACAAACAGCGACCTGATCTGTGTAAAACTATCATTTGTATTTACATGAAGTATTAACACACTGAATAAAGTCAAAATGAGAACACCATAAAAACCCGTCATACGCACTTTAATTCCATCCGTCGTGTTGAAACGGTTTGATAAAATGAACTTAATTGTAAATAATATATTGTGACACGATGGCCCCGTTGTTGGTTCATTAAAGCTAACTTGAAGTCTCTGGATCAGTTTCGTTTTGGTTCATTTGCAGATGATCCTGGGGCAGTTTTTCCAAGAGTTTTCTCAGTTTTTTGGCCGGGCCTTTGCTCAGCTCCTTCCCTTCTGCGTCGTGAGTCGGAAAAGCCTAAAAACAGAGGATAAAACCGTGTTATTAATGGGTAAATAAAAAGTGAGTGTTGAACATGGACAGAGCTTAAGATGTTTGTGATCTGGAGGAAGAAGGATACGAGTCGCTCTAAACTTCAGGCACAATGTAACACGATATAACGGCATTTATCGTCTGGATTTTAAAGGAAAGTGTGACCAAACAAAGTAAATATCTAGCATCGCTTAAAATGACCTGAATATTCAACTTATTTGGAGTCGTTTGGACCAGAAGAGATTTAATTGCTGATGTGACGGAGACAATGTCCCTGGTTTCAAGACATTTCTGATGGTTATAAGATAATTTAGCTTCAAACAAGAAAATGAATTTGTCTTGAAATAAGAAGAAATGACCTGAAACAAGTCAAAAACACCTTTAAACAAGTCAAATAATCTAAGTCCACGAAGAAAATGCATCTTAATCAAAGTTGTTGAATTTAAGGTTCATTTCCTGAATTCAAGTCATTCAAACTGATCTAAACATGTTTTTGTGCTGCAGATTATCTCTTTCATGATTATTTCTATTGTACATTTAGACTTTTTAAATACAATATCAGCCAAATAAAGGTTGGAATATGAGGCTGAAGACGTCTGGAGAGAGTTTCTTCTTGAACGACGGTGTAAAGACGGACGTGAGGCTCGTGTTTGGGACAAAAGCAGAGCTGCTTCGACAAACACAAGTCCAACATGGATTTATTTTCTTCCAACTCGAGGCGCTTCACAGTGAATGTTGTACAGCACAAGGTCAGCGTCTGCGCCCCCTGCTGGCAGCAATGGGACTGTGTCGGTGAAACAAAAAGCAGCAAAGCTAATTTCAGCAACAAGACACAGACTCTGCAGTGAATGCATCAGTGGGATCAGAAAAGCAGTGTTTTTGCATATTCTGCATCACTTCATGGCTTTTACAGATATCGATATTTTAAACCCATGAGGCGCCAACGGACGATAACTCCGCCCACATTTAGGTCGATATTTAGAGCCAATTTACATAATCTTCACCAAAATATATGATTTTAAAATAACGACAAACTCAATTACGGCCGACACTGTGCCCTGATTTAAATAAAAAACAGGAAATAATCTTAACATTCACTGTTTTACATCAACAATAACAGAGCAGTCAAAGCACATTTGTGTTTTTCCTTTAAAGTCCATCTGAAGGTTCCACTGTTTTTATCATTGACTTAGTTTGGTGGGAGGGGCATCTGGGCTAAATATTATGATCTGTCAAGTCACAGTTTGAGAAGAAAATTTGAAAAATAAAAATATAAAAGACTCTGGAACCTGTCCTTCTGCTCCTGTCCTTCTGCTCCTGTCCATGTGCTCCTGTCCTTCTGCTCCTGTCCTTCTACACCTGTCCTTCTGCAACTGTCCTTCTACACCTGTCCTTCTGCTCCTGTCCTTCTGCACCTGTCCTTCTGCTCCTGTCCTTCTGCTCCTGTCCTTCTGCTCCTGTCCTTCTGCACCTGTCCTTCTGCTCCTTCTGCACCTGTCCTTCTGCTCCTGTCCTTCTGCTCCTGTCCTTCTGCTCCTGTCCTTCTGCTCCTGTCCTTCTGCTCCTGTCCTTCTGCTTCTTCTGCACCTGTTCTCCTGCACCTGTCCTTCTGCTCCTGTCCTTCTGCTCCTGTCCTTCTGCACCTGTCCTTCTGCACCTGTCCTTCTGCTCCTGTCCTTCTGCTCCTTCTGCACCTGTCCTTCTGCTCCTGTCCTTCTGCTCCTGTCCTTCTGCTCCTGTCCTTCTGCTCCTGTCCTTCTGCACCTGTCCTTCTGCTCCTGTCCTTCTGCTCCTGTCCTTCTGCACCTGTCCTTCTGCTCCTGTCCTTCTGCTTCTTCTGCACCTGTCCTTCTGCACCTGTCCCTTCTGCTCCTGTCCTTCTGCACCTGTCCTTCTGCTCCTGTCCTTCTGCTTCTTCTGCACCTGTTCTCCTGCACCTGTCCTTCTGCTCCTTCTGCTCCTGTCCTTCTGCACCTGTCCCTCTGCACCTGTCCTTCTGCACCTGTCCTTCTGCTCCTGTCCTTCTGCTCCTGTCCTTCTGCACCTGTCCTTCTGCACCTGTCCTTCTAAACCTGTCCCTTCTTAATCATGTCCTTCTGCTCCTGTCCTTCTGTTCCTGTCCTTCTGCACCTGTCCTTCTGCATCCTGTCCTTCTGCACCTGTCCTTCTGCACCTGTCCTTCTGCTCCTGTCCCTTCTGTCCTGTCATTCTGCTCCTGTCCTTCTGCACCTGTCCTTCTTCTGCTCTGTCTTCTTCTGCACCTGTCCTTCTGCACCTGTCCTTCTGCTCCTGTCGTCATCTGCACCTGTCCTGCACCTGTCCTTCTGCTCCTGTCCTTCTGCACCTGCCCCTTCTGCACCTGTCCTTCTGCACCTGTCCTTCTGCTCCTGTCCTTCTGCTCCTGTCCTTCTGCACCTGTCCTTCTGCACCTGTCCTTCTGCACCTGTCCTTCTGCTCCTGTCCATCTGCACCTGTCCCTCTGCACCTGTCCTTCTGCTCCTGTCACTCTGCTCCTGTCCTTCTGCACCTGTCCTTCTGCACCTGTCCTTCTGCACCTGTCCTTCTGCTCCTTCTGCACCTGTCCTTCTGCTCCTGTCCTTCTGCACCTGTCCTTCTGCTCCTGTCCTTCTGCTCCTTCTGCACCTGTCCTTCTGCTCCTGTCCTTCTGCTCCTGTCCTTCTGCACCTGTCCTTCTGCTCCTGTCCTTCTGCACCTGTCCTTCTGCTCCTGTCCTTCTGCTCCTGTCCTTCTGCACCTGTCCCTCTGCACCTGTCCTTCTGCACCTGTCCTTCTGCTCCTGTCCTTCTGCTCCTGTCCTTCTGCACCTGTCCTTCTGCACCTGTCCTTCTGCTCCTGTCCTTCTGCTCCTGTCCTTCTGCTCCTGTCCTTCTGCTCCTGTCCTTCTGCTCCTGTCCTTCTGCTCCTGTCCTTCTGCTCCTGTCTCTCTTGTTATTGTTTAGTGAAGTGTCTTTGAGTTTCCTGAAAATAGAATCAAATGTATAAAGTGTAAAGTGTGAGTGTTGGACTAAAATGTGACAGTTGTAGATAACAGTGGTGTAAATTGTAAACATGTGACGGTGAGTTTGTCTTTAGTCCTGGTTCAGTCCTGATCAGAACATGAGCATTCCTCTCCTCCATGTTTGTGTCCTGCTCATTTCAGCCGTGTCAGACTGAATGAGGCCCACACACAGCCACAGAGCTCAGCAGCAGCCTCCTGTCACTCACCTGTGTGAAGCCCCGCCCACCTGGACCGCAGCCAATAGAGGAGCGGCTCTGAGTCGCTCCAGGAAGAACACATAAACAAAGCTGTTCCTTCAGACACTTTTCTCTGGGACACTTTGGACTCTTTGGATCCGCTCAGGTTTGACGACTTTGATTAGATTCAACACTGGCTTTAGTCCTGGTTTAGTCCTGGTTTAGTCCTGGTTTAGTCCTGGTTTAGTCCTGGTTTAGTCCTGGTTTAGTCCTGGTTTAGTCCTGGTTTGGTGCAGATTTATTTAGGCCTGAGTTAGTCCTGGTTTATTTCCTGGTTCTAGGCCTTGTTATGTCATCAGTTTAATCATAACTTCAATTTTTATTTACTAATAATTAATGTATGTTTTCTGAATTCACTATTTTACTGTTTTTTTACTATTTGATTCTAAAACTCATTTATTACAGTTTAAAGGCAAAAAAAAGTGAAGAGAAATTTGAATTTTTTAAGGACAGTTTTCAGTCCGATCTAGTTTACTTAAAAACTAAACACTCCTCCCCCTGTCACTCACCTGTGTGAAGCCCCGCCCACCTGGACCACAGCCAATAGAGGAGCGGCTCTGAGTCGCTCCAGGAAGAACACGCACTGATTTCAGTGGATGTTTTATAATTTGAGTGTAGAACTTGACTTGTGTCTGTAGGTGGCAGTGTGGGACTCTAAACCCAAATAAATGGAGCTCAAATAAATGTTCCTGTTTTGCTCCTTTTGGTTTAGACTGAATTTGTAACAGCTTTTAGTCCAGTTTGAATCATTTCTTCCAGTTTGATGTGAATGTGTTTTCTTGAGGCTCCATGAGATGAAACACTGGACTAAACTGCAGACGGCACACAACAAGCTCATGGGGCTTTTATTGTGTTTGTTTTCATTTCAAATATAAGGAAAAGTCATCCACCTGTTCATTTGTTTGTCCTTTTGTTTTATGTGACAGATCAGCGCACACATCCAACCAGAACAAACTACATGCACAGACTTATTTCAGAGTCGTGTAGTGACTGTTTATAGAAGCAGGACAATGTTTCAGATTTAAGATTATGTAGAAATAGATCAACAATCAACCATGTGACCAGTGGGCGGGGCTAAACAGTGTGATGTCATTCTGTAGGACTCTGGACTGAGCATGGATCAGAGAGAGCACAGAGAGGACGCAGCCCCTCCCTCCACCAGCAGGGCGGCGCTGGGAAGTGAAGACTCTATTGGACGATTGATTCATCTTCTAAACAAGCATGACCAACGGTTAGTCAGACTCACAAAACTGTATTTTGACTTTGACCCATTAATTTGGTGTTTTCCTTCATTTGTCTTGGAGAGGTCCATTGTAGAAAATAATTTAAAACTATTCATTTGGAAAGTTGAAGATTTATTGATATTGACATCCAAATGTCTCAATTTAAACATAACGACCACCTTTGAAAACTTTTCTACAAACACTGAAGGATTATTAACATGAACTGGTTAAACATCATTCAGTGTCAGTGTCAGAGCTCCCCCTGGAGGACAGGACATGTTAAAGAAAAACTATTAAGTGTAAAATACAAAGGTGTTAACAATGGAATGAATGTAGACTGAAAATGAAAGAAATAATAATTGAAAGTTGTGCTTCTCTGACCTGAGTCATAACAGTCCCATGTGTTTTACTGAAGTGTGTTTTCTTCTGTGTCTCAGGATCCACCAGAAACATCCTCCGTCTGAACCTGGTCCCAGCTGTGAGTCCCTCAGGAGTGACTGGTCCAGGGAAGAGCCCCCTGTTTTTGCCTCAGAGCCGTGAGTTTAGGAGTTGATGAAAATATCGTCTTTCTTGAAATAAATGTAAGATTTAATCTGTTTGACAGAGTGGAGCGGCCGGGTCCAGAGGTCTCCAGAGGTCAGCTCCATCAGACACAGCTGGACTCCATATTTAAGGTCTGTCATTCACTAAAGTTTGGAAATGTTCAGATGAACGAGAACTTGTTTCACACAGATCTGACACTGACTGCATTTGTGTTGTTTATAATGTGTCTGTTCAGCTTCTGGAGGAGGACATCTTCACTTTTGTCCAGAAGGAGCTGAAGAAGCTCCACAAGGTTCTGAGTACAGATTACCCAGAATGCTCAGAGCCTCTGAAGGATGAGGATGAAGAGCAGAGGAGCAGCAGTGAGGCTGTTCTGAAGATCACACTGAACTTCCTGAGGAGGATGAAGCAGAAGGAGCTGGCTGAGCGTCTGTGGAGCAGTAGGACCATTTCACACATTTAACAAGGTGCTCACAGTCATTTTATCTTCTCTGAGACTCAGGGCTGTGTCTGTTGTCTTCATTCAGGGAGTTATTCTGGAGTTTATAGTCGTAAACTGAAGTCAGAGCTGCAGCAGAAGTTTGAGTGTGTGTTTGAGGGCATCGCTAAAGCAGGAAACCCCACCCTTCTGAAGCAGATCTACACAGAGCTCTACATCACAGAGGGAGGGCCTTCAGAGGTCAACCAGGAACATGAGGTCAGACACATGGAAACAGCCTCCAGGAAACCAGGCCCAGCAGAGACAGCCATCACATGTGAAGACATCTTTAAAGGCCCAGCTGACACACATGGACCAATCAGAACAGTGCTGACAAAGGGAGTGGCTGGCATCGGGAAAACAGTGCTCACTCAGAAGTTCAGTCTGGACTGGGCTGAAGGCAAAGCCAACCAGGACATACAGCTGCTGTTCCCGTTCACTTTCAGAGCACTCAATGTGCTGAAGGAGAGAAGCTTCAGCTTGGTGACACTTGTTCATCACTTCTTTAGTCAAACACAAGCAGAACTCTGCAGCTTTGAAGACCTCCAGGTGCTCTTCATCTTTGATGGTCTGGACGAGTGCAGACTTCCTCTGGACTTCACCAAAACCCAGGCCCTGACTGACCCCACAGAGTCCGTCTCAGTGGACGTGCTGCTGGTGAACCTCATCAGGGGGAGCCTGCTTCCCTCCGCTCGCCTCTGGATAACCACCACGACCCGGCGGCCAATCAGATCCCTGCTGAGTGCGTCTCCATGGTGACAGAGGTCAGAGGGTTCACCGACCCACAGAAGGAGCAGTACTTCAGGAAGAGGTTCAGAGATGAGGCCGACACAATCATCTCCCACATCAAGACGTCCAGAAGCCTCCACATCATGTGCCACATGCCAGTCTTCTGCTGGATCCTCTCCACAGTCCTGGAGCATGTGTTGAAAAGCAGAGAGAGAGGAGAGCTGCCCAAGACCCTGACTCAGATGTACATCTACTTCCTGGTGGTTCAGGCCAAAGTCAAGAACATCAAGTATGAAGGAGGGTCTGAGACAGACCCACACTGGAGTCCAGAGACCAGGAAGATGGTGGAGTCTCTGGGAAAACTGGCCTTTGAGCAGCTGCAGAAAGGAAACCTGATCTTCTACGAGTGTGACCTGAGCGAGTGTGGGCTGGACGCTGCAGCGGCCTCAGTGTACTCCGGAGTGTTCACACAGGTCTTTAGAGAGGAGCCAGGCCTGTACCAGGACAAGGTCTACTGCTTCATCCACCTGAGTGTGCAGGAGTTTCTGGCTGCTCTTCATGTCCATCTGACCTTCATGAACACTGGGTTCAACCTGCTCTCAGAGAAAACACAGAAGTCTACACTATTCAGTGTGAAAAGAAAACTAAAGCATCTTCACCAGACAGCTGTGGACCAGGCCTTACAGAGTCCAAATGGACACCTGGACTTGTTCCTCCGCTTCCTCCTGGGTCTTTCAGTGTCGACCAATCAGAGCCTTCTACAAGGTCTGCTGACACAGACAGGAAGTAGCTCCCAGACCAATCAGGATACAGCTAAGTACATCAAGAAGAAGCTGAGTGAGGATGTGTCTGCAGAGAGGAGCATCAGCCTGCTCCACTGTCTGAATGAACTGAATGATCGTTCTCTGGTGGAGCAGATCCAACAGTACCTGAGTTCAGGACGTCTGTCTGAAGGTGGACTGTCTCCTGCTCAGTGGTCAGCTCTGGCCTTCATCTTACTGTCATCAGAAGAAGATCTGGACCAGTTTGAGCTGAAGAAATACTGTGCTTCAGAGGAGGCTCTCCTGAGGCTGCTGCCAGTGGTCAAGGCCTCCAACAAAGCTCTGTGAGTCACCTTTGTTTAACAGAGGATGGTTTGATTCAACTTCTACATAAACAATGTTTTCTGTCTCCAGACTGAGCAGCTGTGACCTGTCAGAGAGAAGCTGTGAAGCTCTGTCCTCAGTCCTCAGCTCCCAGTCCTCTAGTCTGAGAGTCCTGGACCTCAGTCACAACGACTTGAAGGACTCAGGGCTGAAGATGTTGTCTGTTGGACTGAGGAGTTCTCACTGTAAACTGGAACAGCTCAGGTCAGAGAGTTTAATTCAATAATATTACACACATAACCTGTCATGTGTCACATCTGAGTTGAATGTTATTAATTAATTGACTGATTACAATAATGTGTCCTCAGACTGTCAGGTTGTCTGGTCTCAGAGGAAGGCTGTGCTTCTCTGGCCTCAGCTCTGAGGTCCAACCCCTCCCATCTGAGAGAACTGGACCTGAGCTACAACCATCCAGGAGACACAGGAGTAAAGCTCCTGTCTGCTCTACAGGAGGACCCCCACTGCACACTGGACACACTCAGGTATGGACCACTCTCACAAAGATCTGTAACACCTAAGAGTGCTATTTAAATTACACCAGTTAAAACCATGCACTGACCAGCAGAGGGCGTATCGCTCTAGGCACACGCACAGTTCAAGTTTCGTGGACGGCTCGCCGTCTTGTTTCAAGACTGTGTTTTCAAAAGTTTGTTTTAGCTGGATGTTCTTCAACTCACAATAAAAGGCCAATCATAAAGAACAGAAAATATGCATAAATACATCAAATAAAACACCAGGAAGAGCTGAATTGCAGAAAATGTCCGTTACTTTTCTTGTTGAGGTGACTGTATCGCCAAAATGGTGGAAGGGAAAACAAGTCTTGAGTCTCTAGGTTTCAATGCACCGTGTGCTTCACCATTTAACCATAAAACAACTTAAAACCACTACACCTTAGCTTTACATTTCCTTGAAATTAGAGTTAAATTGCACACAATTAAAATAAAACACATTAATTTCACTCACCATGTCCCACTCATCAAAATAAAATGTGTCACATAGACAGGTCAGAAAAACAAAAATACCCTCTTTATTCGTTAATAAAACTAGTTTTTGGACGATTATTTTCTGCTCTGTTTCTGTTTCTCTGCAGCAGCTCTGTGTGTGCTGTCTCCTCTTGAGAGAAAGGCCTGGAACATGTTTCATATTTTCTAAGCTTATACAATATCCTCAAATGACACTGCAGGTGTTTTTTAATTAATATTTAACAATATTGACATTGATTGACTTTTTATTTAAGGTAGTTATTATTTTTACTTTGATTAATTGATTGATTGATTACATTTATTTCTTTATTTCATGGAGACAGAAAACACAACCAGATAAACATGTGTCAGTCTGATGCAGGTCTCACAGTGTTTATAGACATGGCTCATTCACAACACCAGGAGGGCTTTGAACACATCAGATTTACACTAAATGCAATAATAAATGAGGTTAACAACAATAAAAAGGCAATAAATCCAGTGAATGTGTGAAGAGCAGATGCATGACAGCAGGACACATTCACACATAAACACACTTGTGTCTGTCACTCTCCTCAGCCCTCTCTCTCTCACACACAGTTTACACAGGATCACACTGATGCTGCTGCATGAGCCAGGACTTAGTCTGCTTTGGATCACGACTATGTGAAGAAGAGGGTTAACAATTCATTTGATTTATCACTCAAGCACACTTTACAAAGGATTAAAAGACAGAGACAAATACAATCAGTAACAAGACAGAGGACAGAGAGACAGAGACGAGGCAGAGGACAGAGAGACAGAGACGAGGCAGAGGACAGAGAGACAAAGACGAGGCAGAGGACAGAGAGACAGAGACGAGGCAGAGGACAGAGAGACAGAGACGAGGCAGAGGACAGAGAGACAGAGACGAGGCAGAGGACAGAGAGACAGAGACGAGGCAGAGGACAGAGAGACAGAGACGAGGCAGAGGACAGAGAGACAGAGACGAGGCAGAGGACAGAGAGACGAGGCAGAGGACAGAGAGACAGAGACGAGGCAGAGGACAGAGAGACAGAGACGAGGCAGAGGACAGAGAGACAGAAACAAGGCAGAAGACAGAGAGACGAGGCAGAGAACAGAGAGCTAGAGACGAGGCAGAGGACAGAGACGAGGCAGAGGACAGAAACGAGACAGAGACGAGGCAGAGGACAGAGAGACAGAGACGAGGCAGAGGGGACAGGGGTCCACAGGAGTTTTGTGAAATGAATCCTGAGTTTGCTGGAGCCGGTGCAGTTGCTGAAGGACTGGGCTGATGTGGAGGAGGAGGTTCTGGTGATGATGCAGCAGCTGAATTCTGGACCAGTTGAAGTTTATGGAGGGATTTGAGAGGGAGACCAGAAAGGAGAGAGTCACAGCAGTCGAGACGAGAAGTGACGAGGCTGTTGACGAGGACAGAAGCAGAGTGGACTGTGAGGGAGGGCCGGAGGAGGACAATGTGGTGAAGATAGAAATAGACAAACCCAGTGATGTTATTGATGTGTGACTGAAATGACAGACAACTGTGGAGGATGAACCCAGACTCTTGACCTGAGGGGGACACGGGGGAGTTGTCAATGGACAGACACTAACTGTTAATCTCCCTTTATCAAAATCAAAACTCATCTTTCCTAAATTGTAAAATGGTCCAGTAAAGTGATGGAGAAACCTGCTTTGGCATTTGGACTTGTTCTTAATTTATTCCTTTTTTTCCAACATTTGACAAAAGGACAGTATCAGCGGCTGGACATTCATTTATTCATTTTCTGCCGCTTATTCCCTTTCCTGGGGTCACGGTTGTCTTTAGCCTATTCCAGTGACTTTGGGCCTTAGGCGGGGTACACCCTGGACACTGGGAACTTGTCGCAGCAAATACAGAGACATGGACAGACAACCATTTACTCTCACATTCATTCACTCGGGACAATTTAGAGTTTCCAATTAACCTGAGCACATGCTGTGTTTGGACGGTGGGAGGAGCCTGAGAACATGGAGAGAACCCACAGTAACACAGGGAGGACATGCAGAGAGACATGCAGAGAGATGGTGTGATTGTCCGGGATTTGAACTCACGATCTCCTTATTGGGAGGCAGAAGCTCTAGCTGCTCTGCCACTGCACCCCACTGCTGGACATAAATGGAAAGCTATAACCACTCAATAAAACCATTATGGGATGAATTAAAGTCAATTTGTACTCCAAACCCACATTTTTTTAAGAAACTAAAAATTTAGTAGGACATTTATATGGATTCCGTCTTGACAGTTTCTTTTTTACTTTATTACAAGTCCTTAAAACTAATTTTTTGTTAAATTCGCTTCAGCTTTTAAGGAGGAATTGTCAAAACCAACAAAAGCCAAATCTAGTGTCGATCAGAACATTCTCCAGACTCCAGCTTCACTCCTTCATAAATTATTGAACAAAGAAAATCTAGGCTTGTTTTAAAATGTGATTTTCCTGAGAGCAGAGCTTGTTCACGCTTATAATTGGAGTAAATCAGAATCAGAGGCCAAAACTCCAGAGTCTGAGCTTCACAAAGAGTCCAGACAATAGTTTGTGCTCCAAAGGTTCAGAAACAGCTTGAGTTTGAACTGGGGCTCATTTTAGTCAGACGTTTAGGGAAAAACAGGCCCTCGAGGTCAGGGGTTAAGAGTGTATTTTTGGACGACGTTTTTACTTGTCTTCTCTCCAGTCAGAGCCGTCCTATGAACTCTGACCTGGGTCTAGAGATGAACAATAGGAAAGTTTAGTGAACATGAAAATAGAAAAGGCTTCACGAGGTTTCAGACTAATGTCATGTGTTTCAGACTCGTGTGTTTCATACTCGTGTGTTTCAGACTCATGTGTTTCAGACTCGTGTGTCTCAGACTCGTGTGTTTCAGACTGATGTGTTTCAGACTCGTGTGTTTCAGACTGATGTCATGTGTTTCAGACTCGTGTGTTTCAGACTCGTGTGTTTCAGACTGATGTCATGTGTTTCAGACTGGATCATGCTGGAGCTCAGAGGTTAAAACCAGGACCCAGAAAGTGTAAGTGTTGAATTACCTCCATTTGACACAGACTTATTTAACCTGTGTACAAGACACAATGCATGATGGGAAACTGAGTCCTCAGCACAAATATCAAGCTCAGTGTTGTGTGTTTGTGTGTAACTGTTTCCTGATCCTTGGACAGCAGAGTCCTCAGACTGTGGTCCACAGCTGTGTCCATCACTGAACAGAGTTATTATTAAAGCAGATCCTGAAGAGTCCAGTCTGGAGCTGTGGAACTGCACTCATGTTTCAGCCCAAACATGTTCAACTGGGACCTTCATTCTTCTTCTGGAGACAATCCCCTGTTCTCCTCTGAGCTGTGCCTCTGCTGTCAGTCCTCCTCATCACCAGAACAACAGCAGACATCACACAGACACTGGCCAAAGGACAGCAGCTGTGAACAAGCCCTAAAGAGCTAAAAAAAAAAAAAAAATTATTGAAGTTTTTATAAGTGGACATTTACGTCCTCAGGGTTCTGAGTGGGACAAAATATATATATATTTGGAACTAAAACGTTTGACAAGAAATAAGTTTGTGTTTTTGTTGGTGCAAAAAATACATTGATAGATAAACAAATCACATTTAAGTGAAACCTTTGATTCTTTGTTTCTTGAATAAATGCAGTCAGATTGTTGTTTAATGAAATGTTCATAAAGTGTGTGTCTGCACCATAGACATAAAAAATAATGGACAGACTGTCGTCGCTCCGCCCCATTCATGATAATGCGGCTCAGTCATGGAGAATTCAAAATGGCCGCGGGTTAACCCACACCACTCCCCCCTCGGTGGGGAGGCAGGGAGAGGGCGATTTTGGGGCGGCCTTTTGCTGATGTACTGCCGTCGTTGCCTCTATGGTTACCGCCCACTCGTAGGTGTATGGCTCCGCCCTGACATTTCCGGCGCGTAAAGCCCGCCTTCTTCATTAGATATGCAAGAACTTTAAAAAATCACAGCGGCTAAACCAGCCTGGTTAAAAAAAATTCACCTCCCTCAGTGTTGTCACAGAGCCGTAAGCTAACGTTTGAGACCAAAGCCGTATTTTGAGCCAGGCTCTAAAGTAGGTTTTGAAACGTCTAACTCCCCATTGACTTGCATTGAATAATTCTACTTCCGCAGCCAGCCCCTAGTGGTCAGCAGCAGATTGCAAACATGGCAGCCTACAGTCGGCGGCTCAATTTGAGCACGGTAGCCTCGCCCACTGGTCTGCACATGTGGAGAGCGGACGGGAGACTCACTGCTGTGTTTGTGTCTTCTCTCCATCAGATTTCTGTGATCTCACTCTGGATCCAAACACAGCTCACAGAGAACTCAAACTGTCTGACAACAACAAGAAGGCGACGAATGTGAGAGAGAATCAGCCGTATCCAGATCATCAGGACAGATTTGACTTTTGGCATCAGCTTCTGTGTGACACTGGTCTGACTGGTCGCTGTTACTGGGAGGTCCAGTGGAATGGAAGGGTTTATATATCAGTGTCTTACAGAGAAATCAGGAGGAAAGGAGACAGTGATGACAGTTTGTTTGGACACAATGATCAGTCCTGGAGTCTGGTCTGTTCTGAAGATGGTTTCTCTGTTCGTCACAATAACAAACAAACCCGTCTCCCTCAGCCCTGGTCCAGTTCTTCTGGGACAGTAGCAGTGTTTGTGGACTGTCCTGCTGGCTCTCTGTCCTTCTACACAGTCTCCTCTGACCTTCTGACCCACCTCCACACCTTCAACACCACATTCACTCACACTCTGGTCCCTGGGTTTGGGCTCTGGTCTGACTCCTCAGTGTCTGTGTGCGCTCCCACAGACTCGCTCTAATGTGGGTCAAATACAACTGTGTGTGACCCTTCCATTCAGCCACAGGTGGCGCTATGATTAAAAATGTCTGAGCTTCAAGCCACTTCCTGTCTCGACTCTCTGCTCATGGCTTTGGCGAGACAAAACTGCTCACGACTAAATTAATACTTCAGAAATCATCAAACTCCAAGGTCAGATTATTTTCCTCCTGATTTCATTCACAAGACGAGCCGACAGCCCCATGGACTTTGAGGGAACTTTCTTTCCGCCAATGTGGACACTTTAAATTGGTCCAGGATTGTTCATTGTAAAAGGGTTCAAAGGTCGTCGTCTGGACACTGTTTTGAAAATCCAGACGTTTGGACTCCCATCCTTTGTCTGTGATCTTTGTTCCAGGTGAAGGCAAACAGAACAAAGATTAGTTTCAGGTGAAACAGGGTAAACCATAGCCGCGGGAACTAGGGGTGCAGAGGGTGCAATAGCACCCCCTGCTGGATGGTAAACTCAATGGGAACTGTGGGAACAGGCTCATTGCTGGTTTTGCCCTGAGCAAAACTATATATTTTCTAGGTAACATTATAAAACGACACAGTTTCTGTTCTAATACATATGATATTTTTACTTTTATCAAATGTTTTTGCAGTCAACTATGTGCCTGCAGGTTAAAGTCAGGGAAAACTAAACCTGTGATGGTGCGCGGCGCACTGACCTGAGCGCGCAAACCGCTGTTTACCGCTGTTTGTATATTATTCTCCTAATAATCCCCGGGCTGGATTAAGAGGTGAAACTACACCGCGGATGCATAAATGTTTGGATTTTGCTGGAGTTACAGGCGCCGTGTGCAACAACTCGTGTTTGAATCTGACGCGACGCATAAAGACCAAAGGGAGTTTACACGGAAAGACAGCGGCACAAATCCACGTTTCCTCGTCTCATAGAGGTGGGACTTTGCTTCGTCTGAGCGTCTGAGCGGTGAGTGAACTGATGAAGTCGCCGTACGTCGCGGGGAAACTGAACTGAAGTGAAGTAAACAGCCGGTTGTTGCACCGTGTGGCTGTCGTTAACACTGTACAGGGTCCTACTGTGTTAAACACTGATATTATTTACTTTGGCACATGCCCTGTGGACCATCGCCAAATGACATTTTCACGCGTAGAAGTCGAGGCTCATGATTTCATACAGACACCTGCTCATGTGTGTGTTTGTGTGTGCGTGTGTGTTTGCGTGTGTGTTAGTGCGTGTTTGTGTGTGCGTTTGTGTGTGCGTGAAGTGAGGCTGAGCGCTGACGCTGTCCTGTAGCAGAGAGTCAGGAGCAGCATCTAATAATTTACTCTTTGTGCCTTTTTTCTGGTGTATCTTGATCATTCTACAAGCGTTCCATGGGTCCTGACGCTATTTTTGTGTGAGTACCCTTAGTTGGCCCTAAATAAACGTATGTAACTGCACGAAAAAAAGAAAAGAAAAAAAAAACTGCACCCCCTCTCAAAATGACGTTCCCGCGGCTATGGGGTAAACAAATAGTTTTACAAAGACAGTCCATTATCAGTGACTCCTCCCTGTGGGCGGGGCTTACACAGATCAGAGGAGCATAAGTCAGAGTTCTCAGACCAGTTCTACTGATGGAAAATGACTTTCAGATGGAAGTCCAAACCTCTGGATTTTCCAAACAGTGTCCAGACAACGACCTTTGAACCTTTTCTACTTTCAAAATATGATTGAGACACAAATCTATGGGACTAAACACAACACGCACACATCACTGACATAAACCATAGCCATTATTTTTCTTACATTTAAATGAGTTTTGTTGTTTGGTTCCATGGATGGTGTCAGTGTAAATGTAAGTATTACATGAGAAATATTCCTAATGGATTATCCTGTTTACACAATTCAGACCATCTTCTGTCAGGCCATCAGGACTGAGCTAAAACATGTCTGTTCATGTAACGTCTGAGGTTAAAGTGTGAAATCAACCACAAAAAGGCAGATTCAAGTCAATTCAGTTCAGTTTATTTCAAAATCACAACAGCAGTTTCCTCGATGGGCCACAGGTAGAAAGCAGTTCAATTAAACAATGTCCAATAGGATTTAGCAGTGGATAAATGTCCCAGAGCGCCCCCTGTCTGTCCCAGAGCGCCCCCTGTCTGCAGAGCCTCCTTCTCTCAAGGAAAAACTACAAAAAACCCTGTGGGACAAAGATGTATAACTTACTTTGCACCATTTGTGCCTCATATTCTGACTCTTTCTGGGTCCGTTTTGTGCTTCCAGATAAAGCCTTAAGGTTTTCTGCAGAAAATTGTGTCATTGTGTTGGACAGAAGTTTTTATCATTTACAAAAACATATAAAATAGCTATAAGTGTAAAAACTTAATATGGTTGTATTTTTGAAAGATGCATGTACAACTGTTTGGAATGAAGACAATAAAATTAAACATTGATTAATTCCATCTGTTTTTGTGCAATCACTTTAATTATGTTTCATTAAATAAATTAATTGCTGGATTTTATATTAAACTGAATTCATTTCTTGTCATTTAGTGAAAACACAAAACGTAATTATATTAAAATAATTTATTTCACCCAAAGCCATAAAAGTAATTCTGCAAAATGTAAAATTCATCCAATTTCCCTGAAAGTGCATGAATTAAATGGAAACTGTTGTGATATTTTTATTTATTTATTTTTTACTTAAAAGAGAGGCACCATTTTACAAAGTGTAAAAATATCAGGAATTGCACAAATGTTGGGACATAAATCTGAAAATATAAAGAGCCAGGTTTAAATGTCCTGCTTCATTTTGGTGACATTTTAAATCAAAAACATTTTGACAGACAGAGGGTAAGAGAGGCTGGTGGAAGTGAAGCAGACGGTTTAGAGGTGGAGCTGGGAATTGAAAATAATATTTAGACAAACCAAGGCCGTTTCTGTTCCATGGCCGGTTGTAATTAAGTTTAAATTTCAGATATTCGATACTTCCCGTTCTGGCCTCAGCTGTGTCCAGTCGTTGGTCACAAAGCAGTGGCAGAGCAGGCGGTGAAAAGGAGCAAAGGATCGACAGCAGGAGCCTGTTCAGGAAATAAGATTATATTTATCTGTGGCCTGTGAGGAGTCAACTCTTCTCTAGTTCACCTGCACATGAGGAGAACTGGCCACGGCCTCAGAGTCATGTGACGGGAGAAAGAGTGTTCATTAATTCTTACAATCAAAATGTTATATTAGATAATTTGAAATGTTTGAGAAAACATGAAACCCATTAGAACTTCCATAAAATAATTGTTTGTAATAGAAAAAAATGAGCTTATTTCAACAAACAAACCAACAATCCAAAATTCAAAAACAGGAGCAAAACTTCAGACAGATAAGACCCCATTCCCCCCATAATTCAGGGTTCCTGCCTAAAGTTCTTGCCAAAACAAAATATGCGTCGAAAATGTTGGCCATTAAAAAAAACATACTCAAGACGAACAATATTCAGTTGCGAAACATAGCTCTATATTTCTATTTTAATAAAGCTTATCTATTTCTCCTTAGATGTCTCCTTAGTCTAAGCCGTAAGCAGGTTTCCAACTGTTCAAGTTAAAGATAAGAGGATCAGAAATATCAAAATGCATATGCATGAAGAGAATCAGTGCAAAGCATTTCTTCATTGCAAGAGCACGTGCTGTGTTGTGCTGCTGATAGCGTGGCTAATTTGCAGGAAATCATTCTCCATTAAAAAGCCTTTAAAGTTCTAAAGTTCCTCTCCTCTTTGTCTGTCTGCTGCACGGCCGGGCTCTGCTCCACCACTGCTGTCAGAAGGTCACGCTGAAGGTCCAGACTCTGTCCAGTGTCCTCCTCACTGCCTTTAAGAAGTGGCTTCAGATGTTTATCTTCTCCCACATCCATGTCCTGCAGGAGCAACTCCACGGTTAGATCCATGAGATTGTTGTTCTCCAGTGTCTGGTCCACAGAGTCTAGTCCACAGAGTCTGGTCCACAGAGTCTGGTCCACAGGGCTGGACACAGCGCGTTGACCCTCGTGCTGTAGCTCAGAGCCCGGTGCTCTTAGCAGTTGGAGGGAGGTTGTAACAGAAAGACAAACAAAAGTACAGCAGAAAGACAGGAGCAAAGGGACAAGAGCAGAGGGACAGGGGCAGAAGGAGAAGAGCAGAAGGACAGGAGCAAATGGACAGGTGCAGAAGGACAAGATCAGATATTTGAAGTTAATCCTTTCCTTAATCCTTTGGCTGTGAGGGGGAGAGAAGGGGGAGACAGAGATGTTGTGGAGGTGGACGTGGGCAGGACGGGTGATGTTGTTGATGTGGGAGTGGAAAGAAAGTGTGCTGTGGAGGATGACACCCAGACTCTTGACCTGAGGGGAAGGAGGACTGTGGAGTCAGTGATAGAAACTGTGAAACTGTTAGATTTGGAGAGAGTGGAAGGGGCGACCACCAGGAGGACTTCAGGTTTAGAGACGTTCAGTTTGAGAAAATTAGAGCAGAACCAGGCATTGATTTGCTGCAGACAGAGGGTAAGAGAGGCTGGTGGAAGTGAAGCAGAGGGTTTAGAGGTGGAGCTGGGTGTCATCCGCATAACAATGAAAGGGAATGTTGTGTTTACGGACGATAGAACCAAGTGGGAGAATGTAGATAATGAAGAGAAGGGGACCCAGGACAGAGCCCTGGGGCACACCAGCTGGGACAGGGAAGGGGCTGGACTGGTGAGATTTGACTTGAACGAACTGACTGCGACCAGAGAGAAATGAACCCAGAGAGAGGAATGTGAGTGTAAAGGCATTTTGGTATTTTGTGTTTTTATTTTGTGAGGGGAAGTAGTGCAGAGACAGAAATCACTTTGACAAGAAAAAGAAAAGACGGAGTAAAAGTAAGCTAAGTTAAAAGAGAAAATAGAGAAACAAACACGGCAAAAGATCCAGTGACAGTCGACAGGGGAACAAGGTTTGTTACACAGATTAATGAACAACTGAGCGATTTGGAAATGTTTATTTTGTGCTACATGACAGAAGTTATGCTAATGTATTAGCTAGTGGTGGATGAAGTACCCAATTTTGTTACTCAAGTATAATCACAGATACAGCAGCAAAAATACTCAAGTAAAAGTAATAAAGTACTCCCTTAAAAATGTACTTTAAGAATAAAAAGTAAAAGTAATTATTTTTGGTTTGGAGAACCTTAAAGCATCAAATTTTAATCTTGATTGATTTATTGAGTTTCTGTCGTTAAAGGCAACTTTCCAGGTTATTTTTCTCTTTAGAGGCTTTTTGTTTGCTCAAAGGGCACATGAAAACTAAAACCAAGATGGAAGATGTCACTATAAATAAACCCCTCAGTCTTTTCAGCAGGTCTAAAACCTCAAGAAAATGTACTTTTACTTCTCGGTCCAGTTAAAAAATATAGTGGAGAAAGTACAGATACAGTAAAAGTATCTACCGTAGAATGAACTTCAGTAAAGTACAGATACCGAAAACATTTATTTCAGTTGGGTACTTTTACTTTTGTACTTTGTTACTTTCCACCACTGGTATTAGCTAGGTATTAACATGGTTATTAAGAACAAAATGATAATTATTGTTATAATTATTATTATTATAAGGACATTAAAAAAAAGAAAAAATTGTTTAACCCTCAGTTCTGTCCTTTCTGAACTTGACTGACAGCTACAGCAGGAGACAGCAGTAGATTTAAGGCTGTGGTGAGAGTGCTGTGGGAGATGGTGACAGATGCTGCTGTTAAATCAAGGAGGACGAGAATAGATCATAAACTAGAGTCAGAAGCTGTGAGGAGATCACTGGGATTTTAACAAGTGCAGTTTCTGTGTGTGAAGTGGGCCACAACCAGACTGAACATGTTCATAGAGACTGTTTGAAATGAGACGGGTGTGAAGTGGAGAGGAAACAGTTTGTTCAAGAATTTTGGAGATGAAAAGTAAGTCAGAGACAGGACGAAGATTGTTGAAAATGTTGGTCCAATCCAGGTTTATTCAGAACAGAAGTGACAGAGGCAGTTTGGAGCGAAAATGAACAGTTCTGTTTACAGGAGCGTGGGAGGGCATCTGACACGTGTGTACAGGAGCATGGGAGGGCATCTGACACGTGTGTACAGGAGCGTGGGAGGGCATCTGACACATGTACAGGAGCGTGGGAGGGCATCTGACATGTGAGTACAGCGTGGGAGGGCATCTGACACATGTTTACAGGAGCGTGGGAGGGCATCTGACACGTGTGTACAGGAGCCTGGGAGGGCATCTGACACGTGTGTACAGCGTGGGAGGGCATCTGACACGTGTTTACTGGAGCGTGGGAGGGCATCTGACACGTGTTTACTGGAGCGTGGGAGGGCATCTGACACGTGTTTAAAGGAGCGTAGGAGGGCATCTGACACATGTGCACAGGAGCGTGGGAGGGCATCTAACTCGTTTGTACAGGAGCGTGGGAGGGCATCTGACACGTGTATAGGAGCGTGGGAGGGCATCTGACTCATTTGTACAGGAGCGTGGGAGGGCATCTGACTCATTTGTACAGGAGCGTGGGAGGGCATCTGACGCGTATTTACAGGAGCATGGGAGGGCATCTGACGCGTGTTTACAGGAGCATGGGAGGGCATCTGACACCTGGAGTAATGTCAGACTTTATTTCTCTGGGTTCTGCTCACATTCAAACACATGGAAATGGAACCATTGACTTAAATGCAGGGCCGTCCACAGAAATGTGGGGCCCGGGGCAGAAGCAGCCGCCGCTCTGGGCCCAGTTTTGGGAAAGACACAGAGTCACTTCAGTTTAGGTTGAAAGAAGCTTTTCAGTAACACTTTATAATAACTACACCTTATTTAGCCTTGATTAAGTATGAACTAAGCCTTACGTAATGACTAATAAATGGTTTATTAAGCATGATTCATCCTTAATAACTACTTCTATTTAATTAGCCAGTAATAGTTATCGCTATCAACAATTATTTCATACTTAGTTACTCATTAACTCATTATGATTTAATACTTAATTACTTATTAACAAACCATTAAGGTTTGTATTTGTTCATGCATATTAGGTATGAACTTGAACATTTATTAATGATTAGTGTGGTATTAAGGAATGACCTATTAATGCTGCAATGCAACATTTATTCAGGCAGCTATTATCTGTTAAGGCTTTTTTGAGAGCTTTTCTAAAGTGAACACTAATAATGCTTTATTAAGTATTTGTTAAGGCCAAATTCTTGAGAAACCACTGTAGACATTTTACATCATTTAGGCAAGTGATGAATAAAAATGTCGTAATGTATGTATTAGCTATTGATAATGGTAAAGTTTTCATAATAACCCACTTTACGTTCAATTGTTCCTTTAGGAGGGATGGAAATAAAATCTATTTAACAAAAATCAAGCTAAGAAACATGTTTACACAAGAAAATTATCTATTGAATCTTTTGCACTCAACATTTTAAAAACACTCTCAGATTATCTTTCAAACATGGAACATACAAAAAATGTCAAACCCAGTTTGGCAGTTTTTAAAGGTCCCATAACATGCAAAATGGACTTTTCAGAGGTTCTAACCTTCCTCCAGTGCTATTTGGGCCTCGTATGTTGTGCCCAAAGTGGTTTTTTGATTGATTCCCGCATGTTTTCACTAGAGAACTGTCTTTTCCGTCCCCCTCGGCTGAGCAGCAGACGGGGGCTCCTCACTAAGATGACGCGGTGTTTAAGCCACGCCTCCAAGAAGAATAAAAACAGCTAATGCTAATGCTACACAGTAATTACACGATGGATACGACAGATAGAAGAGTTAGCTTGTTATTTACCAAACGGCACGTCCGTCGTTGAGGCCCTGGAGCACGTCAAACTCCAGGTCAGATCCAGGACGTAGGACTCAGCACGACGCACCGTCAGGACGAGAAAATGTTTATTCAGTGTTTGTGTATCGCTGTTTACCGGAGCACACGGCGCATGCATCATCTCCACTCTAGGCTTCGGCAAGAGTTGGGCGGGGGAGGCGCGCGAGTTGGGCGGGGGAGGCAGCCTGCTCTCTGTTCGGGGGGGTCAGATCTCAGAGTGAGCCGTTTGCTTTTGCAGGAGGCGGGCCAGTCCAAGAAATGGGTGTTTTTTGGAAACTGCTATGTTATGGATATTACACAACGCAAAATTTGATCAACAAAGCCCTTAGAATAGACTGTAAAGGGCAAAATAGCAGAATATGGGACCTTTAAAGACTTTAACTTCTTGAAAACCGTGATAAATTAACTGTTACTGTGCAAATATATATATATAAATATATATATATATATATATATATATATATATATATATATATATATATATATATATATATATATAGGTCTTGAAAAAAAAATAACTAAAGGGTAAACAAACCACTTTTGTAATGTATTCTGAATCTTTCTTATATGGATCAGTAACTTGTGATAATAAAGTCACATTTTTAAAAATACATTGAAAAGTACAGTAACAATGTTACCCTATTGACCTTTTTCTGGAAGTTTCCGTGGGTGTGGCCATCTTCTCTCCATTGTATAAGTTTAGACGGGGCAGACGAGCGCAACAGAAAATACGTTCTACACCGACTAAAAAGCTGTTTTCAGGCCCCAGGAAATTGGTGCATTGTTGACTTGTTGTTGCTCGCGTTCACTGAACATTTTACGCAAATCAATCTACTTTATATAATGTTTAACGGCAAGACTTTTCTCTCATTTTCTGAATGAATGGGGTTCTTGTTAAACCGGAAGTGTGTTTACTACAGGAGCGCGGATCTGTGGCAAAAAGAGGTAAAAGTGGGCGGGGCAGAATAAGGTGAATAACATAATACTGTCACGAGTGAACCAGAGGGGGGACCCAAAAAGCAGACCAGAGGTGAGGAACAAATGAAATTGTTTATTAAAAAAATGCAGGGCTGGAGCAGACTGGACCGAGGGGCACAGGTGAGTAATACAGGGCTGGAGCAGACTGGACCGAGGAGCACAGGTGAGTAATGCAGGGCTGGAGCAGACTGGACCGAGGGGCACAGGTGAGTAATGCAGGGCTGGAGCAGAGCACAGGTGAGTAATGCAAGGGGGGGTACAGGTGAGTAATGCAGGGCTGGAGCAGACTGGACCGAGGAGCACAGGTGAGTAATGCAGGGCTGGAGCAGAGCACAGGTGAGTAATGCAGGGCTGGAGCAGACTGGACCGAGGAGCACAGGTGAGTAATGCAGGGCTGGAGCAGACTGGACCGAGGAGCACAGGTGAGTAATGCAGGGCTGGAGCAGACTGGACCGAGGAGCACAGGTGAGTAATGCAGGGCTGGAGCAGACTGGACCGAGGAGCACAGGTGAGTAATGCAGGGCTGGAGCAGAGCACAGGTGAGTAATACAGGGCTGGAGCAGACTGGACCGAGGAGCACAGGTGAGTAATGCAGGGCTGGAGCAGAGCACAGGTGAGTAATGCAGGGCTGGAGCAGACTGGACCGAGGGGCACAGGTGAGTAATACAGGGCTGGAGCAGACTGGACCGAGGGGCACAGGTGAGTAATGCAGGGCTGGAGCAGACTGGACCGAGGAGCACAGGTGAGTAATGCAGGGCTGGAGCAGAGCACAGGTGAGTAATACAGGGCTGGAGCAGACTGGACCGAGGGGCACAGGTGAGTAATGCAGGGCTGGAGCAGAGCACAGGTGAGTAATACAGGGCTGGAGCAGACTGGACCGAGGAGCACAGGTGAGTAATGCAGGGCTGGAGCAGAGCACAGGTGAGTAATGCAGGGCTGGAGCAGACTGGACCGAGGGCACAGGTGAGTAATACAGGGCTGGAGCAGACTGGACCGAGCGTCACAGGTGAGTAATGCAGGGCTGGAGCAGAGCACAGGTGAGTAATGCAGGGCTGGAGCAGAGCACAGGTGAGTAATGCAGGGCTGGAGCAGAGCACAGGTGAGTAATGCAGGGCTGGAGCAGACTGGACCGAGGAGCACAGGTGAGTAATGCAGGGCTGGAGCAGACTGGACCGAGGGGCACAGGTGAGTAATGCAGGGCTGGAGCAGAGCACAGGTGAGTAATGCAAGGGGTACAGGTGAGTAATGCAGGGGCTGGAGCAGACTGGACCGAGGAGCACAGGTGAGTAATGCAGGGCTGGAGCAGACTGGACCGAGGAGCACAGGTGAGTAATGCAGGGCTGGCAGACTGGACCGAGGAGCACAGGTGAGTAATGCAGGGCTGGAGCAGACTGGACCGAGGAGCACAGGTGAGTAATGCAGGGCTGGAGCAGAGCACAGGTGAGTAATACAGGGCTGGAGCAGACTGGACCGAGGAGCACAGGTGAGTAATGCAGGGCTGGAGCAGAGCACAGGTGAGTAATGCAGGGCTGGAGCAGACTGGACCGAGGTCACAGGTGAGTAATACAGGGCTGGAGCAGACTGGACCGAGGGGCACAGGTGAGTAATGCAGGGCTGGAGCAGACTGGACCGAGGAGCACAGGTGAGTAATGCAGGGCTGGAGCAGACTGGACCGAGGGGCACAGGTGAGTAATGCAGGGCTGGAGCAGAGCACAGGTGAGTAATACAGGGCTGGAGCAGACTGGACCGAGGAGCACAGGTGAGTAATGCAGGGCTGGAGCAGAGCACAGGTGAGTAATGCAGGGCTGGAGCAGACTGGACCGAGGGGCACAGGTGAGTAATACAGGGCTGGAGCAGACTGGACCGAGGGGCACAGGTGAGTAATGCAGGGCTGGAGCAGACTGGACCGAGGAGCACAGGTGAGTAATGCAGGGCTGGAGCAGAGCACAGGTGAGTAATACAGGGCTGGAGCAGACTGGACCGAGGGGCACAGGTGAGGTAATGCAGGGCTGGAGCAGAGCACAGGTGAGTAATACAGGGCTGGAGCAGACTGGACCGGGAGGAGCACAGGTGAGTAATGCAGGGCTGGAGCAGAGCACAGGTGAGTAATGCAGGGCTGGAGCAGACTGGACCGAGGGGCACAGGTGAGTAATACAGGGCTGGAGCAGACTGGACCGAGGGGCACAGGTGAGTAATGCAGGGCTGGAGCAGAGCACAGGTGAGTAATGCAGGGCTGGAGCAGAGCACAGGTGAGTAATGCAGGGCTGGAGCAGAGCACAGGTGAGTAATGCAGGGCTGGAGCAGACCGGACCGAGAGGAGCACAGGTGAGTAATACTGGGCTGGAGCAGACTGGACCGAGGGGCACAGGTGAGTAATGCAGGGCTGGAGCAGAGCACAGGTGAGTAATGCAAGGGGGGGTACAGATGAGTAATGCAGGGCTGGAGCAGACTGGACCGAGGAGCACAGGTGAGTAATGCAGGGCTGGAGCAGAGCACAGGTGAGTAATGCAGGGCTGGAGCAGACTGGACCGAGGAGCACAGGTGAGTAATGCAGGGCTGGAGCAGACTGGACCGAGGAGCACAGGTGAGTAATGCAGGGCTGGAGCAGACTGGACCGAGGAGCACAGGTGAGTAATGCAGGGCTGGAGCAGACTGGACCGAGGAGCACAGGTGAGTAATGCAGGGCTGGAGCAGAGCACAGGTGAGTAACACAGGGCTGGAGCAGACTGGACCGAGGAGCACAGGTGAGTAATGCAGGGCTGGAGCAGAGCACAGGTGAGTAATGCAGGGCTGGAGCAGACTGGACCGAGGGGCACAGGTGAGTAATACAGGGCTGGAGCAGGGCTGGAGCAGACTGGACCGAGGAGCACAGGTGAGTAATGCAGGGCTGGAGCAGACTGGACCGAGGAGCACAGGTGAGTAATGCAGGGCTGGAGCAGACTGGACCGAGGGGCACAGGTGAGTAATACAGGGCTGGAGCAGAGCACAGGTGAGTAATGCAAGGGGGGGTACAGGTGAGTAATGCAGGGCTGGAGCAGACTGGACCGAGGAGCTGAGGCTGGAGAAAAATAAAGAGAGTCCTTAATGAGCGAAGAATCATCCACTGGGGAAAAACAACTAGATACAAAAAGCCAAAGTGTTCACCGCGTAAGTCGACTGAACGAACTGACAGAGATGGAGAGGATGAACCAGGCTTTAAACTGCTGCGGTTGATTAGTGGATGAGGTGCAGGTGTCACACGCACGCACGCACGCACACACACACACACACACACACACACACACACACACACACACACACACACACACACACACACACACACACACACACACACACACACACACAGGAGGGAGGAGGCACTAAGCTCATGACAACTACACTGTTAAACATATTTCAGAAACATGAATACAAACAAAATGATAATAACAATAATTAATATGTTACAAATAGAGGGCAACATATATAATTAGAGATAATACTGTGAATGTTGTTTTGAAGGTATGCAAAAAAAGTAATATTGGTTGTTTATATATATGTATATAATAATAAAATGCTACATAAAGACCTGAGTAAGAATAAAAATAGTTTGTTGTAAACTTTCAAATAAGGGTATATAAGGTAATTAATCTGTAGTTTTGTAATTTTACAGACATTTCCCATTTGTAGGATAATTAACCTAAATTAATACATGACATGTTTGAACACATTTCTGTCAAGATAAAAAAAAACTCCAGATATTCAATTTTGCCAATAATGCCCAGTTATTACAACACAGATCACTTGAATTGTTTCCCTCTATCATAGATCAACCTTCCTAATGGTCCATCAACATGTTTTTTTGCCAGTCATTCCACCCACTCGATTACAGCCGTGTGCTCAGATAACAACTTCTCTGTTCTATTTCCCCTTAGCCTCCAGACGCTCTTTGTGTGCCACGCCCGCTCAGTGTAACAGTGCCACGCCCGCTCAGTGTATGAGCGCCACGCCCGCTCAGTGTATGAGCGCCACGCCCGCTCAGTGTAACAGTGCCACGCCCGCTCAGTGTATGAGCGCCACACCCGCTCAGTGCGTGAGCGCCACGCCCGCTCAGTGCGTGAGCGCCACGCCCGCTCAGTGTAACAGTGCCACGCCCGCTCAGTGTATGAGTGCCACGCCCGCTCAGTGTATGAGCGCCACGCCCGCTCAGAGTATGAGCGCCACGCCCGCTGAGTGTATGAGCGCCACGCCCGCTCAGTGTATGAGCGCCACACCCGCTCAGTGTAACAGTGCCACGCCCGCTCAGTGTATGAGCGCCACACCCGCTCAGTGCGTGAGCGCCACGCCCGCTCAGTGCGTGAGCGCCACGCCCGCTCAGTGCGTGAGCGCCACGCCCGCTCAGTGTGAGTGCCACGCCCGCTCAGTGTATGAGCGCCACGCCCGCTCAGTGTATGAGCGCCACACCCGCTCAGTGCGTGAGCGCCACGCCCGCTCAGTGCGTGAGCGCCACGCCCGCTCACTGTAACAGTGTAACAGTGCCACGCCCGCTCAGTGTATGAGTGCCACGCCCGCTCAGTGCGTGAGCGCCACGCCCGCTCAGTGTTACAGTGCCACGCCCGCTCAGTGCGTGAGCGCCACGCCCGCTCAGTGCGTGAGCGCCACGCCCGCTCAGTGCGTGAGCGCCACGCCCGCTCAGTGTAACAGTGTAACAGTGCCACGCCCGCTCAGTGCATGAGCGCCACGCCCGCTCAGTGTAACAGTGCCACGCCCGCTCAGTGCGTGAGCGCCATGCCCGCTCAGTGTAACAGTGTAACAGTGCCACGCCCGCTCAGTGTAACAGTGTAACAGTGCCACGCCCGCTCAGTGTAACAGTGCCACGCCCGCTCAGTGTATGAGCGCCACACCCGCTCAGTGCGTGAGTGCCACGCCCGCTCAGTGCGTGAGCGCCACGCCCGCTCAGTGCGTGAGCGCCACGCCCGCTCAGTGCGTGAGCGCCACGCCCGCTCAGTGCATGAGCGCCACGCCCGCTCAGTGTAACAGTGCCACGCCCGCTCAGTGTATGAGCGCCACGCCCGCTCAGTGTGTGAGCGCCACGCCCGCTCAGTGTGTGAGCGCCACGCCCGCTCGGTGTGTGAGTGCCACGCCCGCTCAGTGTGTTGACCCTGGGCTCCTGTGTGTGGATCTATATACCACCTGCTGTGGTTAACAGTGTAGTGATGGTATCCCAACTCAGACAGAATCCGATATGGCCGCCACTCGTTACTGATGACAGAGGAACCTGCTCTCACATGTCGGGCAATGATCGGAAATAATTACCTCCTCGATCTGTGTAGTCGTAGAATTGGCCTTCTTCTACCAGTAGTCTGCACACCCAACATTCCAAATACCCATCTCTTCCTCTTCCATCCACCGGCCATTCTTCCCCTTCCATACTACAAAAACATTTAAATAAATTAAAAATAGTATTATACATTGTTACATTAAATGCACATTTAATGAGTGTTTCACATTACTTTTTGTTTGTGTCAAAAATAGCTTTCGTCGATCACCACAAATTCTGATCTTCCTCCAGTCATTTGGCCTGTCCGTCTCCTTAGCCTTTGACTGCTGTTCCACAAACCTCTCTAATTATTTGGCCAGTCTTGTAAGTGTTGTTGAACTGCCAGCAATTGAGTCATCCATCATGTCAATCTGTCTCAGTCTTAACCCTTGACAAAATCTAAAGGTACCAACAAAAAGAACAAATAATACAGAACATAGAACAAGTACAACAGACGTGTTTTTCTATCTAGACAGTTTGCATGTTTGTATAATCCAACGTGTACAATCCTGTTTTCAAGTTCAAAGGACATTTTGCCCACCCTGTATAGGTACCGGTATAAAAATCTGTCTGTTGCTCACTCTCACTCTCTCTCTCGCTCTCTCTCTCTCTCTCTCTGTTAAATCTTCATTTTAATTATGAATATTTTATGATTATGAATATTACCAAGGTTCATTCAATATGCAATATTTTAAGATTCGTTTGATTATTTGTTATTCAATGTTTATTTATATCTGTTAAATATTGTGAATATGATTAATGATGATTGGCCTCTTCACATTCAAGCACTGACCACGCCCCCGTCCCACCCACACACAGCAATACTGTCAACTTTTTCAAAACTCAAATAAAAATTGAATTAAATTTATAGAGGAGAGTAAACTTTTCACATTAATGAAGTGACTGTGAGAAATATATGAAAACATAAAATCTTAACAATAAATTTTGCATGGCTCTCAAATGCTTTTTAATTCTATGCTGAAACACTATTTGAGAATTCTAAATTTTACTATAAATAAAATCTGTCAATGTCAATAAATTAACATTAAATATCACAGTAAATTATTTTTTGCCATCAATAATTGCACCAACCTGTACATGAAACTCATCCACTTTCTCAGAGATACTTTTGAATGTGAGAAAATAGATCTGTGCCTGATGGACAGTTGGTCTCCCCAAATGGACAGCATTTTGACATATCCTTAAAAAGAAAAATGACATGACATGTTACTATAAATGATTAAAAAGCAAAAGGATGCAGAAATTGTAGATTCAAACAAAACAACAAAAATATTCCAATGTAGGCTGTGTTACTGAAATATTGCATTTATAGGTTACATAAGTTAAAATCAATGAAATCTTAAACTGTCACCACTGTAGCAAGTATATGTCCAACTGTAACTGTACGTTAAATTGTTAGAAATAAAGCAAGCAAAACACAGTGTAATTTGAAATTGTATCCAAATGGCTGTCTACAAATGACTGCTCCGTCAAAATGAATTGATAACATATATAACATATAAACACAAGCGTGCCCTGTACACGCCTCACTCCTGGAAGGGTCTACACAATAAAAAAGTTACATTAGATTTACTGCTGTTAGTGCAGCAAATCAGACAACAGGAGATCACCATTTTACAGTAAAATCATCAGTACAATCAGCTGATTAATGGGCAGGTTTTCAACAGTTTCCATTATTTTATCTGCACAGACAGCACCTTTGTCTGTCATGGCAAAGTGGGCATTCTGTGACGACACGTGCAAAAGGCTAGTTATGATTTTAAATGTGAAAAATAAAAATGAACAACCCTGACCAGAAGATCAGAAGTGTCTCGTGGGCAGTTGTGGACACAGCTGGGGGCGGGGCCTTCTCCACTGAGTGTGAAAGTGGGGCTGAGGTCATGGCAGAACTGTTAAAAGATTTGCATTATACACATATTAGTTAGATCTACAGTTTTAGTTTACAGTTTTTATTTTGTAAAAAAAAAACATTTAGTTTCAGTATTTTCATTGATAAACTGTCAAATGTATTCCAGTTGAGGACTAAACTGGCTCAGTTGTGCTATTGACATGAGCTGCACTCTTTAGCAGAGGTGGAAGAAGAACTCAATTCTGTTACTCAAGTAAAAGTACAGATACATGTGCAAAACATTACTCAAGTAAAAGTAAAAGTATCACAATTAAAAACCTACTTCAGTAAACGTGTTGATGTATCTATTTGAAAGTGTACTTTAAGAGTAAAAAGTAAAACTATTTTGTGCAGATTACGAGACCAGTTTTATGTACTAAATGTCATAATTTTGGTAAAGAATTGTGCTTAATTTTGGGCAACAAAGGTCTATTCAAATTAATGTCTTTAATTGTATGTGTGTATTAAACCTTCAGGTAGAACGTCACCAACGAGAGAAGAAAGACCCTCAAACAAAATGAAAAGTATTTTTTACTTTTCAGTTCAGTTAAAAAATGCAGTGGAGTAAAAAGTACAGATACTTGGTCTCAAATGTAGTGAAGTAAAAGTAAAAAGTATCCACTGTAAAAATGACTGAAGTAAAGTACACATACCAAAAATGTTTACTGAAGTGCAGTACTTTTACTTTTGTACTTCGTTACTTTCCACCAGTGCTCTTTAGTCAGTACTTTTTCATTTAATAAATACTTCAATCATGGATCATATTTGAGAGCCACAGCCAACACACTTTACTTTTAATATTCTACAAAAGTAGCGGTTCATGAAGCGAGTTCCCGAGTCAGAAGTGTAGACGTGTGGTTTCCTGCTCAGACAAACTATTGTAAAATAGTACGGCACAGTTATCTGTCCAGCCACAGTTTAGTGACAGATGCATCAGGATGAAGTCCAATGTGAGACTTGAACACACGCCACTGAACAAATCCCCGAGGAAAACTCTGGTCTTGTTCCTCTCCTCCGAAGCCTTTCTTCTTTTCTCTGTGACTTCAGAGGCGGTTTTCCCGTCTCCTTGTGACCTTCAGCCATTGCCTGAGCTCACGGACGAACAAGAGAAGCAGAAATAATGAAGAGGACACGGAAAAGTCATGTGCTTGAGCCGGGCTTCAAAACATTCTTCTACGCATGCGCGGTTAGCAGCAGGAGCGCGCAGAGAAGCGCTGACATAAGCGCATAAGAAATCTGATCTACGTGAGAAACAGTTTGTAAGATTCAGCCGCAGATACATTCTTTGGTTTGTACAATAAAACAAACAGTGCATTCTTCACTATCAATCTTCTGTTACTCTGATTCCATAAACACAAAGCAACATTTATTTAAAAAAAAAAAATAATAACACTATTCCTAATTTTCCAAAATGAAATAGGTCAGTACAGACTAATTCAACACTCATCTCACCCCAAAGCAATAAAAACCAAAGAGCATTTTGAAATCTTTTTTGTGTAAAACAGCCCCTGGCGCCCCTCCTTCTTCCCCTGCTCCATCTCTGTTTGTTTTGTGCTTCTTCTGTTAAGTTTTTACTGTAAATGGTCTAACTTTAAAAATGAGGCTGGACCAATCCTTGACGTGATCCACCTGGAACTCCATAAACCCTTTAATGTAAGAACACAGTGTCATGAATGTGATTCCAGGCACAAATGCTCCCATTGAATCTGGTGATGATTTATGGACTTAAAAACAGCACCTTTGATGTCACAAATCTGGTTTGAAACTAAGAATTTGACTGAACAGTAAGTGTGGATAAAAGACCCTCTACTCCTGAACAGTGTTGCCAGATTGGGCGGTTTTCCGCCCAATTGGGCTCCTTTTGTTGGCTTCGGGCGGAAAAAAATAGAGTTGGGCGGGTGCATATATTTTGGGCTATTTTTGGATGTCTCAGGCGGGAATTTGAAAATGCAAAATAGATTAATATCGTCATAAATATGTGTGTATTATTGATTGAGTTGTTGATATAATATTACATAGAATAGAATAAATTACAGAAATTGAATATTGAATGGTTTGCAATAGTGACATTGGTTGTGCTGGTTGTCAGTCAAAATGTCTAATCGACCTCTGATTGGATGGAAACAATAAACACCGGCTCAGTCTGCGCACACTCGGGTTTGGCGCTGGGTCCTGCTTATAACGTTTAGGGTTTAAGGCGAGGTCAGTTTATCTCACGGCTGGAGAGGAGATACAGGATTTAAAACAAGATTTCCAAATGGGGGAAATACAAGAAAGTATATTGGAAGTAATGGGAGAACCAGGCCGAGCTGAAAATGTGGATTGACCCAGTTCTGGAGAATGAGTCCAAAGCATGCTACACGTATTACAATTCTGATATCCAGTTTGCATGGGACTAAAGTCTATATGACAAGTTCTCATTATATTCAAATTATGGCTTAGTTTGGTGGGAGGCACTTGTGGTAAATATTTAGCAGTTTTACATTTTTGAAGTACAGTTCCAGAAGAAATTTTGATAAATAAAAGTTTAAAATTACAGGTGTGTGTCATCAAAATGTGACCTACAGTTGAAAATAAATAGACAGTTAACACTATAAATGTTATGAAGATTGTCAAACAGATGACAAAATAGGCAAAATGTGTAGTAAAATCTTAAATACAATCATATTCAGTATATATTAGTTAAACATGTCTAACCTGTCAACTTTAAACGCACCACACAATCAGAAATTGGTACTGTATAGTTGCCAAATAAGGAGGGCTAAGGGCCCGACTGTGGTCTATATGTTTATCTGGTGTGTGCCATTGGTTTGTTCATAATTTTACGGTTGCAACTGTGCTTTGTATGCCATTTAAATAGTAATTTTGGAAAGTTTATAATTTGGGCTGGTTTTCATTGATCTTGGCGGGTTTTATGTGGACTTTGGGCGGGAAACTGTCAGTAAAATCTGGCAACACTGCTCCTGAAGCCCCGCCCACCTGGACCGCAGCCAATAGAGGAGCGGCTCTGAGTCGCTCCAGAAAGAACACACAAACAAACCTGTAACATCAGACCCTGGTTTAATTATAGTTCTAGCTTCAGCCGCACACTTTTATCTGGGACTCTTTGATCCGCTCAGGTTTAATGAATTTGATTTGATTCAACACTGGGTTTAGTCCTGGTTTAGACCTGGTTTAGTCCTGGTTTAGTCCTGACTTTGGACCTGGTTTAGTCCTGGTTTGGTACAGATTTATTTAGGCCTGAGTTAATCCTGGTTTATGTCCTGGTTCTAGGCCTTGTTATGTCATTAGTTTAATCATAAGTTACATTTTATTTAACTAATAATTGCTGTATTTGTTCTTAATTCACTTATTTACTATTTGTATGAATTAATATATTTCACGTTTAACTTACTTTGCCCTTTTTTAAAGATTTTGGGTGCATTTAGTTAATTTGATTGTTGTAGTTCTATTTAGATAATTGACATATTGATATGTTTTACTTTTTCAGATTTAATCATTCACGATTTAATTTCTTATTTTCCTTTTCCCTCTCATAATTGTCTGATTTCAGTGGATGTTTTATAATTTGAGTGTAGAACTTGACTTGTGTCTGTAGGTGGCAGTGTGGGACTCTAAACCCAAATAAATGGAGCTCAAATAAATGTTCCTGTTTTGCTCCTTTTGGTTTAGACTGAATTTGTAACAGCTTTTAGTCCAGTTTGAATCATTTCTTCCAGTTTGATGTGAATGTGTTTTCTTGAGGCTCCATGAGATGAAACACTGGACTAAACTGCAGACGGCACACAACAAGCTCATGGGGCTTTTATTGTGTGTTTGTTTTCATTTCAAATATAAGGAAAAGTCATCCACCTGTTCATTTGTTTGTCCTTTTGTTTTATGTGACAGATCAGCGCACACATCCAACCAGAACAAACTACATGCACAGACTTATTTCAGAGTCGTGTAGTGACTGTTTATAGAAGCAGGACAATATTTCAGATTTAAGATTATGTAGAAATAGATCAACAATAAACCATGTGACCAGTGGGCGGGGCTAAACAGTGTGATGTCATTCTGTAGGACTCTGGACTGAGCATGGATCAGAGAGAGCACAGAGAGGACGCAGCCCCTCCCTCCACCAGCAGGGCGGCGCTGGGAAGTGAACGCTCTATGGGACGATACGAGGAGTTTAAAAACAAACATGACCAACGGTTAGTCAGACTCACAAACCTCTATTTTGACTTTGAGAGATTAATTTGGTGTTTTCCTTCATTTGTCTTGGAGAGGTCCATTGTAGAAAATAATTAAAACTATTCATTTGGAAAGTTGAAGATTTTGTGATATTGACATCCAAATGTCTCAATTTAAACATAACGACCACCTTTGAAAACTTTTCTACAAACACTGAAGGATTATTAACATGAACTGGTTAAACATCATTCAATGTCAGTGTCAGAGCTCCCCCTGGAGGACAGGACATGTTAAAGAAAAACTATTAAGTGTAAAATACAAAGGTGTTAACAATGGAATGAATGTAGACTGAAAATGAAAGAAATAATAATTGAAAGTTGTGCTTCTCTGACCTGAGTCATAACAGTCCCATGTGTTTTACTGAAGTGTGTTTTCTTCTGTGTCTCAGGATCCACCAGAAACATCCTCCGTCTGAACCTGGTCCCAGCTGTGAGTCCCTCAGGAGTGACCGGTCCATGGGACATCCCATTAGTTTTGCCACAGATCCGTGAGTTTAGGAGTTGATTAAAATATTGTTTTGATTGAAATAAATGTAAGATTTAATCTGTTTGACAGAGTGGAGCGGCCGGGTCCAGAGGTCTCCAGAGGTCAGCTCCATCAGACACAGCTGGACTCCATATTTAAGGTCTGTCATTCACTAAAGTTTGGAAATGTTCAGATGAATGAGAACTTGTTTCACACAGATCTGACACTGACTGCATTTGTGTTGTTTATAATATGTCTGCTCAGCTTCTGGAGGAGGACATCTTCAGTTTTGTCCAGAAGGAGCTGAAGAAGCTCCACAAGGTTCTGAGTACAGATTACCCAGAATGCTCAGAGTCTCTGAAGGATGAGGATGAAGAGCAGAGGAGCAGCAGTGAGGCTGTTCTGAAGATCACACTGAACTTCCTGAGGAGGATGAAGCAGAAGGAGCTGGCTGAGCGTCTGTGGAGCAGTAGGACCATTTCACACATTTAACAAGGTGCTCACAGTCATTTTATATTCTCTGAGACTCAGGGCTGTGTCTGTTGTCTTCATTCAGGGAGTTATTCTCTCCTTCGTCAGCGTAAACTGAAGTCAGAGCTGCAGCAGAAGTTTGAGTGTGTGTTTGAGGGCATCGCTAAAGCAGGAAACCCCACCCTTCTGAAGCAGATCTACACAGAGCTCTACATCACAGAGGGAGGGCCTTCAGAGGTCAACCAGGAACATGAGGTCAGACACATGGAAACAGCCTCCAGGAAACCAGGCCCAGCAGAGACAGCCATCACATGTGAAGACATCTTTAAAGGCCCAGCTGACACACATGGACCAATCAGAACAGTGCTGACAAAGGGAGTGGCTGGCATCGGGAAAACAGTGCTCACTCAGAAGTTCAGTCTGGACTGGGCTGAAGGCAAAGCCAACCAGGACATACAGCTGCTGTTCCCGTTCACTTTCAGAGCACTCAATGTGCTGAAGGAGAGAAGCTTCAGCTTGGTGACACTTGTTCATCACTTCTTTAGTCAAACACAAGCAGAACTCTGCAGCTTTGAAGACCTCCAGGTGCTCTTCATCTTTGACGGTCTGGACGAGTGCAGACTTCCTCTGGACTTCACCAAAACCAAGGCCCTGATTGACCCCACAGAGTCCGTCTCAGTGGACGTGCTGCTGGTGAACCTCATCAGGGGGAGCCTGCTTCCCTCCGCTCGCCTCTGGATAACCACACGACCCGCGGCGGCCAATCAGATCCCTGCTGAGTGCGTCTCCATGGTGACAGAGGTCAGAGGGTTCACCGACCCGCAGAAGGAGCAGTACTTCAGGAAGAGGTTCAGAGACGAGGCCGACACAATCATCTCCCACATCAAGACGTCAAGAAGCCTCCACATCATGTGCCACATGCCGATCTTCTGCTGGATCCTCTCCACAGTCCTGGAGCATGTTCTGAAAAGCAAAAAGAGAAGAGAGCTGCCCAAGACCCTGACTCAGATGTACATCCACTTCCTGGTGGTTCAGGCCAAAATCAAGAACATCAAGTATGAAGGAGGATCTGAGACAGACCCACACTGGAGTCCAGAGACCAGGAAGATGGTGGAGTCTCTGGGAAAACTGGCCTTTGAGCAGCTGCAGAAAGGAAACCTGATCTTCTACGAGTGTGACCTGAGCGAGTGTGGGCTGGACGCTGCAGCGGCCTCAGTGTACTCCGGAGTGTTCACACAGGTCTTTAGAGAGGAGCCAGGCCTGTACCAGGACAAGGTCTTCTGCTTCATCCATCTGAGTGTGCAGGAGTTTCTGGCTGCTCTTCACGTCCATCTGACCTTCATCAACACTGGGACCAACCTGCTCTCAGAGAAAACACACAAGTCTACACTATTCAGTGTGAAAAGAAAACTAAAGCATCTTCACCAGACAGCTGTGGACCAGGCCTTACAGAGTCCAAATGGACACCTGGACTTGCTCCTCCGCTTCCTCCTGGGTCTTTCACTGTCGACCAATCAGAGCCTTCTACAAGGTCTGCTGACACAGACAGGAAGTAGCTCCCAGACCAATCAGAAAACAGCTGAGTACATCAAGAAGAAGCTGAGTGAGGATGTGTCTGCAGAGAGGAGCATCAGCCTGCTCCACTGTCTGAATGAACTGAATGAGCGTTCTCTGGTGCAGCAGATCCAACAGTACCTGAGTTCAGGACGTCTGTCTGAAGGTGGACTGTCTCCTGCTCAGTGGTCAGCTCTGGCCTTCATCTTACTGTCATCAGAAGAAGATCTGGACCAGTTTGAGCTGAAGAAATACTGTGCTTCAGAGGAGGCTCTCCTGAGGCTGCTGCCAGTGGTCAAGGCCTCCAACAAAGCTCTGTGAGTCACCTTTGTTTAACAGAGGATGGTTTGATTCAACTTCTACATAAACAATGTTTTCTGTCTCCAGACTGAGCAGCTGTAACCTGTCAGAGAGAAGCTGTGAAGCTCTGTCCTCAGTCCTCAGCTCCCAGTCCTCTAGTCTGAGAGTCCTGGACCTCAGTCACAACGACTTGAAGGACTCAGGGCTGAAGATGTTGTCTGTTGGACTGAAGAGTCCTCACTGTAAACTGGAACAGCTCAGGTCAGAGGGTTTAATTCACTGATATTACACACATAACCTGTTATGTGTCACATCTGAGTTGAATGTTATACATTAATTGACTGATTCCAATCATGTGTCCTCAGACTGTCAGGTTGTCTGGTCTCAGAGGAAGGCTGTGCTTCTCTGGCCTCAGCTCTGAGGTCCAACCCCTCCCATCTGAGAGAACTGGACCTGAGCTACAACCATCCAGGAGACACAGGAGTAAAGCTCCTGTCTGCTCTACAGGAGGACCCCCACTGCACACTGGACACACTCAGGTATGGACCACTCTCACAAAGTAACACCTACACAGGAAATATGGAGTAGTAGTCCATAGTATGAACCAGTGTAGTTCAGTTTAAACCACATTTGAGTTAAACATTACCTTTTCGTTGTAGGAAGTTGAGTTTTAAACCTTTTCCTTTAGACCTCTATTTTGAATTAAAAAATTGCTTTTAGTATTAGTTGGATTCATAGTCACTATTGAGTTTATTTGTTCAAGTTCTCCATTTAAGTGCTGCTTATAATTAATTCTCGGTATAAAATAACTTTTTGCAGTCGTTTTGTCAATGGTCAATCAAAAAAAAAAAAAAAATAAAATAAACATACACAACTAAAAATAATTTAGTAAAGGGCTTAACAGAACTGCTTACCAGATAATTAACTGTTCTGAATTAACAGTAAAATTTGTATTCTCCTCTGTAGAGTTCACAAGTATATTTATGGTGCCTGGCCCTCAACTACAAAACTTACACAGTGAACCTAAAAACTCCTAAAAATTGGTTTTATACACGTTTGACTCATGTTCTGCTCTTTTTGTGTTTTTCTGCTGCAGCTCTGTGTGTGCTGTCTGTGTATCTCGTTTAACAGAGAAAGGCTTGGAACAAGCTGGTTGGTTGTTGTTGGTCACATGATCATTCAGGAACTGTTCTTTCAAAATAAGAGTTTAAAACATTTAAAACATAAATTACCCAAATTATGTTTCCTCAAATGAAATAAACTATTGCAGATGCTTTTAATGAATATTAGGGACAAGAGGGACAGAAAACACAACCAGATGAACATGTGTCTGATGCAGGTCTCACAGTGTTTATAGACATGGCTCATTCACAACACCAGGAGGGCTTTGAACACATCAGATTTACACTAAATGCAATAATAAATGAGGTTAACAACAATAAAAAGGCAATAAATCCAGTGAATGTGTGAAGAGCAGATGCATGACAGCAGGACACATTCACACATAAACACACTTGTGTCTGTCACTCTCCTCAGCCCTCTCTCTCTCACACACACAGTTTACACAGGATCACACTGATGCTGCTGCATGAGCCAGGACTTAGTCTGCTTTGGATCACGACTATGTGAAGAAGAGGGTTAACAATTCATTTGATTTATCACTCAAGCACACTTTACAAAGGATTAAAAGACAGAGACAAATACAATCAGTAACAAGACAGAGAGACAGAGACGAGGCAGAGGACAGAGAGACAGAGACGAGGCAGAGGACAGAGAGACAGAGACGAGGCAGAGGACAGAGAGACAGAGACGAGGCAGAGGACAGAGAGACAGAGACGAGGCAGAGGACAGAGAGACAGAGACGAGGCAGAGGACAGAGAGACAGAGACGAGGCAGAGGACACAGAGACAGAGACGAGGCAGAGGACAGAGAGACAGAGAGACAGAGAGACAGAGAGACAGAGAGACAGAGACGAGGCAGAGGACAGAGAGACAGAGACGAGGCTCAGGACAGAGAGACAGAGACGAGGCAGAGGACAGAGAGACAGAGACGAGGCAGAGGACAGAGGACAGAGAGACATGAGGCAGAGGACAGAGAGACAGAGACGAGGCAGAGGACAGAGAGACAGAGACGAGGCAGAGGACAGAGAGACAGAGAGACAGAGACGAGGCAGAGGACAGAGGACAGAGAGACAGAGACGAGGCAGAGGACAGAGAGACAGAGACGAGGCAGAGGACAGAGAGACAGAGACGAGGCAGAGGACAGAGAGACAGAGACGAGGCAGAGGACACAGAGACAGAGACGAGGCAGAGGACAGAGAGACAGAGACAGAGGACAGAGAGACAGAGAGACAGAGAGACAGAGACGAGGCAGAGGACAGAGAGACAGAGACGAGGCTCAGGACAGAGAGACAGAGACGAGGCAGAGGACAGAGACAGAGACAGAGACGAGGCAGAGGACAGAGAGACACAGACGAGGCAGAGGACAGAGAGACAGAGACGAGGCAGAGGACAGAGAGACAGAGACGAGGCAGAGGACAGAGAGACAGAGACGAGGCAGAGGACAGAGAGACAGAGACGAGGCAGAGGACAGAGAGACATGAGGCAGAGGACAGAGAGACAGAGACGAGGCAGAGGACAGAGACGAGGCAGAGGACAGAGGACAGAGAGACAGAGACGAGGCAGAGGACAGAGGACAGAGAGACAGAGACGAGGCAGAGGACAGAGGACAGAGAGACAGAGACGAGGCAGAGGACAGAGAGACAGAGACGAGGCAGAGGACACAGAGACAGAGACGAGGCAGAGGACAGAGAGACAGAGACGAGGCAGAGGACAGAGAGACAGAGACGAGGCAGAGGACAGAGAGACAGAGAGACAGAGAGACAGAGACGAGGCAGAGGACAGAGACGAGGCAGAGGACAGAGACGAGGCAGAGGACAGAGAGACAGAGAGACATGAGGCAGAGGACAGAGAGACAGAGACGAGGCAGAGGACAGAGAGACAGAGACGAGGCAGAGGACAGAGACGAGGCAGAGGACAGAGGACAGAGAGACAGATACGAGGCAGAGGGGACAGGGGTCCACAGGAGTTTTGTGAAATGAATCCTGAGTTTGCTGGAGCCGGTGCAGTTGCTGAAGGACTGGGCTGATGTGGAGGAGGAGGTTCTGGTGATGATGCAGCAGCTGAATTCTGGACCAGTTGAAGTTTATGGAGGGATTTGAGAGGGAGACCAGAAAGGAGAGAGTCACAGCAGTCGAGACGAGAAGTGACGAGGCTGTTGACGAGGACAGAAGCAGAGTGGACTGTGAGGGAGGGCCGGAGGAGGACAATGTGGTGAAGATAGAAATAGACAAACCCAGTGATGTTATTGATGTGTGACTGAAATGACAGACAACTGTGGAGGATGAACCCAGACTCTTGACCTGAGGGGGACACGGGGGAGTGGTCAGTGGACAGACAGGAACTGTTCATCTCCTTTTATCAAAAACAAAAATCATCTTTCCCAAATTGTAAAATGGTCCAGTAAAGTGATGGAGAAACCTGCGTCCTGAGTCCTTTTACTCGAGGAGCTTCAACACTTGGCTTTGGCCTTTGGACTTTTTTCTTATTTTAGTTATTTTTATCCAAAATCTGATAAAAGGACAGTATCAGCTGCTGGACATATTAAATATAAAAAGAAAGGTGTTTTCTCTTATTTGTCTTCATTCTTTTGCCGTTCTCATCTTTATTCTGTAAAACACTATTTAAATAAAGTGTCTGAGGCTCATTTCTTGTTGAAGAAGCCCATGATTGAAGCTTGTTTTGTGGCTTTGGCGTCAGACGCTGCTTTCTTCTTTTGGTCCTCGGTCTGAGCTTTCACTGAGGCCAGTTTAGATCCAGGTTTAAGACCAGGATTGGGACCTGGTTCAGGGCCTGGTTTAGTCCGTGGCGTCTGTGGCACTGGATCTGGAGACGGCTGAACCTCGGTCTGGACCAGAGAGTCAGGATCACTTGTTGTTCTTGGTCGTTCACAGAGTCAGCTTTGCCTTCTCTTCCTCCAGCTCCTCTTCGTGCTCCTCTGACACTTTGACACGTTCCTCCTCAGATTTTACCGACGGCAGAAACGTGGCATGAAGCGCGGATGAACTCTCCTTCCTCTTGTGCTCCACAAAATGAACAAACGTTTGTTTGGCCGAGTTCACGTGGACGATTTGTATGTCACCATCTTGTCCTGGTCCTGCACCAACTCCAGGTTTAGACCAGGTTTAATCCAGGTTTAGTCCAGGTTTAGTCCAGGTCTAGTCCGGGTTTTGTCCTGTTTAGACTGGGTTTAGTCCAGGTTTAGTCGGGATTAGTCCTGGTTTAGTCCTGGCTTAGTCCAGGTTTGGTCTGAGTTTAGACCGGGTTTAGACCAGATTTTGTCCTCGTTTAGTCCGGGTTTAGTCCAGGTCTAGTCCGGGTTTTGTCCTGTTTAGACTGGGTTTAGTCCGGGTTTAGTCCGGGTTTTCCACAGGTGCGATGCTGAGCTCAAATACTTGAATTAAACCCAACATTTTTAACATTTGATAAATAATTTCCCAAATACTTTTGTTAAATGAGTTTTTAAAAGTGGATTTAATAAAAATGACTTGATGCACATTTGAAGGTTCTTCTTTCAGACCAGTGTTTGTTCTGACAGTTTGGACGGCTCACTCGCTCTTCATCAGAGTCACTCCATGTCGCTGTGACGTGTCTTGTCAGCTGATCTGTACAGGTTTTGGTCAGGTTTTCCTACAGCGCCATCTGCAGTCCGACTTCTTTAGGACGTGTCCCAGGAGTGTGAGAGTAAAAAGGCCCCTCGTCCCGGTTCATTGTCCTCTGGTCTGAAATAAGAACCTTCAAATATTGAATCATCAGAAGACCAAAGGAACCTCGTTGGACAATGACTTTATACATTTCCAAATCCTTTTAGGAAATCCTTTTCAAACTCTATGAGCTTCTGTGATGAGCTTTTCCAGGGCGCTCCTGGTCCCGGCTAAAGGCAAGGAAATAATGAATAAGTAATAAGGAGCTCTGTGATTGGTTAGAACAACCTGAGAACCAATCAGAGAGCTCCTTATTCCTTCACTTTTATTATTGATGTCATGTGTTTCAGACTCGTGTGTTTCAGACTCGTGTGTTTCAGACTCGTGTGTTTCACACTCGTGTGTTTCAGACTCGTGTGTTTCAGACTGATGTCATGTGTTTCAGACTGATGTCATGTGTTTCAGACTCGTGTGTTTCAGACTCATGTGTTTCAGACTGATGTCATGTGTTTCAGACTGGATCATGCTGGAGCTCAGAGGTTAAAACCAGGACCCAGAAAGTGTAAGTGTTGAATTAACTCCATTTGACACAGACTTATTTAACCTGTGAACAAGACACAATGCATGATGGGAAACTGAGTCCTCAGCACAAATATGAAGCTCAGTGTTGTGTGTTTGTGTGTAACTGTTTCCTGATCCTTGGACAGCAGAGTCCTCAGACTGTGGTCCACAGCTGTGTCCATCACTGAACAGAGTTATTATTAAAGCAGATCCTGAAGAGTCCAGTCTGGAGCTGTGGAACTGCACTCATGTTTCAGCCCAAACATGTTCAACTGGGACCTTCATTCTTCTTCTGGAGACAATCCCCTGTTCTCCTCTGAGCTGTGCCTCTGCTGTCAGTCCTCCTCATCACCAGAACAACAGCAGACATCACACAGACACTGGCCAAAGGACAGCAGCTGGGAAAAAAAAAAAAAAAACACCCCTTTTCAGGCTATGGCTGAATCTAGTTTGATCTATCGATGTAAACCCTCATTCGTCCAGGTGTGGTTCATCGTAGAAAGGATTTCAGAGGTTGTCATCCGGACGCTGTTTGAAGATCGAGACATTTCGTCATTGTCAATCAGGTGTTTGTAGTTTGATCTAGTTTTGTCCCAAAAAAAAAATAAGAATGAAAGATTCAAACATAGATATAACAAACATATTTTCACTCAAGTACTCCCTCTTCCTAAAAATCCGATAAATGTAATTTTAAATTCTAAAAATAATAATTTATGATAAAGAGCACAAAATGAAATCTTCCAACAACATCAGACTGGATTTCTTGTTCTCTCCTTGTTCTCCCACTCGTCCTCTTCAAAACGAGCCCTTTGTCCTCCATTTGTGCCTCGTTCTGTGAATAGAGCCCAAAAAGATAAGTTTGAAGATAACTCTGAAGTTAACCCTAAAGCTAGCTCTGAGGCTAGCTCTAAAGCCTAATTTTAAAGCTAAATCTGAAGCTAACTCTAAAGCTAACTGTAAAACTAACTCTGAAGCTAACTCTAAACCTAGCGTTAAAGCTAACTCTGAAGCTAACTCTGAAGCTAACCCTAAAGCTAGCTCTAAAGCTAACTCTGGAGCTAACTCTAAAGATGACTTTAAAGCTAACTCTGAAGCTAGCGCTATAGATAACTCTGAAGATAGCTCTGAAGATAACTGTGAAGCTAACTCTATAGCTAACTCTGGAGCTAACTCTGAAGCTAGCTCTAAAGATAACTTTAAAAATAACTCTGAAGCTAACTCTGAAGTTAGCTATAATTCTAACTCTGAAGCTAAATCTTCAGCTAACTGTAAAGCTAACTCTAAAGATAGCTCTAAAGCTTACTCTGGAGCTAACTCTGAAGCTAACTCTAAAGCTAACTTAGGAGCTAACTCTAAAGCTAACTCTGAAGCTAACTCCAAAGCTAACTCTAAAGCTAGCTCTTAAGCTAGCTCTAAACCTAACTCTAAAGCAAGTTCTGAAGCTAACTCTGAAGCTAACTCTGAAGCTAACTCTGGAGCTAACTCTAAAGCTAACTCTGAAGCTAACTTAGGAGCTAACTCTAAAGCTTATTTAGGAGCTAACTCTGGAGCTAACTCTGAAGCTAGCTCTAAATCTAACTCTAAAGCTAACTTTGAAGCTAATTCCTGAGCAAACTCTGCAGCTAACTCTGAAGCCAACTCTGCAGCTAACTCTGAAGCTAACTCTGAAGCTAACTCTGAAGCTAACTCTTAAGCTAACTGTAAAGAATCATTTTAAAACTATCTCTGATGCTAACTCTAAAGCTAACTCTGAAGTTAGCTCTAATGCTAACTCTTAAGCTAACTCTAAATTTACCTCTGAAGCTAGCTCTAAAGCTTACTGTGAAGCTAACTGTGAAGCTAACTCTAAAGCTAACTCTGAAGCTAATTCTAAAGCTAATTCTGAAGCCAACTCTAAAGCTAACTCTGAAGCTAACTCTAAAGCTAACTCTAAAGCTAACTCTGAAGCTAACTGCTCATTAGCATTAGCTCTTTTTGGTTCAGTGTAATCACATAGAGCTCCCTCTGAGCTTCACAAAGATGTGTCACACTCCCAGGTAAAGCCTGCAGGGGGCGCAGGGGAAGCTGTGCACAATGGAGCAGCTCATGCATATGCTAATTAGCCTCATTTACATAATAGCGCCTGGAGGGGAAATGGAGGAATGAGGTGGCACTTTATTTGACATGTTTGAACAAATGTGTTTGTCTTTATTGCATTTTGGGTTCATTTGTGTCTATTACACACTTCAAATCAAATCAAATCAATTTATTTTTATAATGCCCAAAAGCACAACAACAGTTGCCTCGATGGGCCACAGGTAAAAGCCGTTCAGATAACTGTCCCAGAGTGCCCCTGTCCTTCGACCCTCCTTCGCGGCGAAGAAAAACTACAAAAAAAAAAACATGGGAAAAAGTATAAACCTCGAGGAGAACCACAGTGAAGGAGAGATCCTACTCCCACGGACGGACAGGCTGCAGATGAACTAGGACTGACATCCACTTGGACTGTGGAGCCAGAACCACTCAAGAGGGAGGTGGCTTTAAAGAGTTCCTCCAGGAGGACGAGGAGCAGTCCATCCAGTGTAGAGAGATCCTCCAGCAGGAGATGAGGAACAGTTCATCTAAAGTAGATGGAGTTGGTCCAGGCAGACGAGGTGTGGCTAATCCAGCTGTCCAGGCGGGTGGAGCATAGATCCTCCAGTGTAGAGATCGATCCTCCAGACAGATGGGGGGGGTCGTCACTGGAGCAGCCGCCGCAGTGTCTGAAACAGTCTCCACTCCCCGGGGGAAGTGGAGAGAAAGAGAAACATGTGAACAGCAATGAACAGACTACAGTTGAAGTAATATTAAATATTGTTGATGGTAAAGTAGGAAGAACCAGAGGATAGTGTTCAAGCTGCCATACTTCTCCAGCAGAGTTGCTCCAAGGGCAGCGTAGCGTAGTGTAACCTACACTTACACTTTGTGTAACCTACACACCTACACTTTAGCTAAAGCTAAAGTGTAGGTTTTTATTTCTGTTCCTAACTGGCCTGACCATAAGCTATTATAAGCTTATTTATTTGTTTTTATTCTTTGTCTTATGGGACTACGGATGGAAATTAGCCCTGAGCTAAATCTGGTGTATTTACAGCGTAAGCTTGTTCATTAATACATGCTGTCCCATTCAAATAAATAAAACAAACAAACAAACAAATTTCAAAGAGGAACGTTTTGAGCTGGTCTTAAATGTAGAGACTGTGTCAGCCTCTTTTACATGAACAGGAGCTGGTTCCATAACAGGAGCTTGGTAGCTAAATGCTCGACCTCCTACTGTGCTTTTAGAGACTCTGGGGACTAACAATAGTCCAGCATTTTGAGAACGAAGAGCTCTGTTTGGATGGTACGCTACTATTGCATCTTTGAGGTCGATGGGGCCATATTGTTTATAGCTTTATAAGTCAGGAGGAGGATTTTAAATTTGATTCTAAACTCAACAGGAAGCCAGTGAAGAGACTCTAACACTGGTGAAATATGATCTCTTCTTCTAGTACCTGTTAATAATCTTGCTGCTGCATTTTGAACCAGTTGAAAGCTTCTTATAGAGCTTTTAGGACACGCTGTAAGCAGGGCGTTACAATAGTCTAATCTGGATGTGACAAATGCATGGATGAGTTTTTCGGCATCATCTCTGGGCAGGATTTTTCTAATTTTGGCTGATGTTACGCAGATGAAAGTAGGCTGTTTTACAGGCTTGATTTATATGAGCTTTGAACGAGAGATCTTGGTCAAATAGGACCCCAAGGTTTCTTACAGTAGAGCTGGGGGCTACAGTGATATTGTCCAGAGAAACTATCTGGTCAGATAAAGAGTCTGGCAGGTGCTTAGGGCCCAGCAGAATGACCTCGGTTTTTTCAGGGTTAAGGAGCAGATCAGGGCCGCCGCTTCCATAAAGCACGTAACGCACAGCGCGTAGGGGACCAAGTGCTCTGAGGGGCACCACATCGGCTGTGCCATGGCCGCCTGGCCGTGGCAAAAACGAGCGGTGCCCACGCGGCGCCGCATTCCGGCGCTCGCCAAAGTGAAGCGCATGCACGTAATTTAATAAAACCGCGACACCAAGGGCTCTCTCTCTTTCCTCCTCGGCTCCTCCCTCAGAGAACAGGGATGGCCAAGGCCCCAGGCAAAGTTTGAGAGAATGATGAAGACGAGAGAGAGTCAGCGGAGGAGCCTATTACCTGCCCCTCTGCAGCTAACGTCTGACTCTGAGGCGTTTAGGGGACATTTGGTGCGTGGGCTTTTATTGCACTTAATCCGTGAATAAATATGATGCCAATGATACATTCACAATGACAACAGTTCCTGTGCATTTCTTAAAGCTGAATAAACTATTTTTATTCATTTTTTGCAAAAAAAATAAAATAAATTGTAGTAGTAGTATCAAGACATTTTGCATAGGGCACCAAAAAAGCTAGCAGCGGCCCTGGAGCAGATAATTAAGAGTCATCCAAGTTTTTATGTCTTTCACTTTCACGTGTGAACAGAACTGGACCGAGTACTGAACCCTGCGGCACACCGTAGGTTACTTTAGAACATGGGGAAGATCTCTGGTTTACATTAACAAACTGGTACCTATCAGATAGATAGGATTTAAACCAGCTAAGGGCGGTTCCACTGACACCTATATCACATTCTAACCTCTGCAGTAGAATGTTGTGGTCGATGGTATCAAACGCTGCGCTGAGGTCCAACAGAACCAGGATTGAGACCTGTCCATCATCAGCAGCTAATAACAGATCATTTGTGACTTTAACTAGTGCAGTTTCAGTGCTGTGGTATGCACGGAACCCTGACTGAAAAACTTCAAATAAATTATTGTCCTGCAGGTGGCGACAAAGCTGTTTAATCACAACTCTTTCAAGGATTTTAGAGACAAAGGGAAGATTAGAAATAGGTCTATAGTTGGCCAGTATGTCGGGGTCTAGATTAGGCTTTTTCAAAAGTGGTTTAATCACTGCATATTTGAAGGACTGAGGGACATAACCGCTTTCTAGTGAAGTATTTATTATATTAAGAATGGGATTTATAATTAGGGGGAGAATTTCTTTGAGGAGTCTACTTGGGATTGGGTCTAACATACAAGTTGATGTTTTGGAGGACATAATGACTGAAGTTATCTCTGCCTGATCAACAGCAGTGAACCTATCTAGTATTACTGAAGGATTTGTATGGGACACTAGCTTTGCAGTCTGGGCGTGCTCAGTACTGATACTGGGAGTAATTTCATTTAGTTTATCTCTAATAGTTGTGATTTTGCTGCTAAAGAATAGAAGAAAGTCATTGCAGCTTAGAGTAACTGGTATTGAGGGTTCTACTGCGCTGTGACAGTTTGTCAGCCTGGCTACAGTGCTGAAGAGAAACCTAGAGTTATTTTTATTTACTTCTATTAAATTTGAATAATATCTGGTTTGAGCCTTACGCAGAGCCTGCTTATAAGACAGAAGGCAAGTTTTCCATTCTTTCAGGGATTCTTCTGTGTGGGAGCGGCGTAAGGATCTCTCTAGTTTTCTTCCCCTTTGTTTGTGAGAACGTAGTTCTTCATTGTACCAGGGGGAGGCTCGTTTTGGCCTGATTACTTTCTGTTTAAGTGGAGCTGCAACATCAAGAGCAGCTTTTAGAGAGTTGACCATTGAGTCAACAGAGTTATCGATAGCACTGGGACTGGCGCTGTTAACGACAGGATCACATGACGTAATATTAAATATTGGTTCTATTATTTCTCTGAACTTTAAAATAGATTTTTCAGATATTGTCCTTTTCATTATAGTTTTAGTCTGAGGAGCTGGATAGTCCTTAAGAATAAACCCAAAGGTAATTAGGAAGTGATCTGACATTATTGGGTTTTGGGGGAAGACATTTAGGTCACTAATCTCTATTCCATAAGTTAGAACCAGGTCCAGAGTGTGCTGGTGACTGTGGGTTGGTTTATTTACATTTTGAGTGAAACCAATGCTATCTAATAAAGCGCTAAAGGCATTACTGAGGCAATTATTTTCATTCACATGAATGTTGAAATCCCCAACCACCACAATATTTTCCCAGTCTAATACTAAATTTGATAGGAAGTCAAAGAATTCTGTTAAGAACAATGAATAAGGACCAGGAGGTCGATAGATTATTATGAACAAAACAGCTTTTTGGTTTCTCCAGTTTGGGCAGGTGATTGATAGGATAAGGCTTTCAAATGAGCAAGACTCATTATTAATTTTATTAATTTTAGGACTCAGGAGTAAACTAGAATGTGAGATTACTGCCACCCCACCTCCCCGGCCTGAGCTCCTGGCAGCTTGAAAGTTAACATGACTCTGTGGGGTGGCCTCATTTAATCTGACATAATCATCTTGTTGAAGCCAAGTTTCAGTTAAAGCTAAAAGATCAATATTATAATCGTTAATTAACTCATTAACTAAAAGTGATTTGGAGGAAATTGACCTAATGTTTAGCAGTCCACATTTTACATGCTTATTTATTAGTTTATTTGTATCATGTGTAGGGATTATTTTTATTAAGTTATTTGGTCTGACACCTAAATTATCTGTATTTGGATCTGACTTATTGGCGTTATTTACACGAGGGACACGCACAGTCTCTATTTGCTTTGACTCTGAACACTTGATCTGTGACAGCGCGGGCGAGAGCGACAGAGGACAGACGTAACCTGCTTCTCTGCACCCGGGGCTCATGTCTGGAAAGTCACTTTAGGCGACTAAGGCTATCGGCCAAATTCCGAGATAAAAGGGATGTACCCTCCGAAGTTGGATGGATGCCATCCCTGCGTATGAGCCCAAAACGCACTGCAATTGTCAACAAAGACTATGTTGTTTTGGGGGCACCAACTAGACAACCAGCAGTTGAATGCTGAAAAGCGGCTGTACATTTCAGCATTGACCCGATTGGGGAGGGGACCAGAAAATATTACGGTCTCTGACATCGACTTCGCCAATTCACACACCGCTCCAACCTGCAATTTGAGCACTTCTGATTGTCTCCGCCGGGTGTCATTACCACCTCCGTGAATCACGATACGACGGAACCTCTGACTACTCTGTTTTAAAAGCCTAAGGTTTCCTTCGATGTCACCCATTCTGGCCCCCGGATAACACCTAACTGAGGCTGCTGGCAGCTTCACGTCTCTGACTATGGAACTTCCAATCACCAGAGTGTCACGTTCGGCGGGCGTGTGATCGCCGAGTGGGGCAAACCTATTGCAGACGGGAAGCTTATGGTGCACTAAAGGCTGGCGTTTAGCGCATCGATCCCTCCGAACTGTCACAAATCTATCCCTGTCTTGTTCCTGGTCTGGTCCCGGCTGCACGGGAGGCGCTGGGGGGCTGGTCTTAACCTGAGGCTTAGCCTTGCTGCCGCTAACACTGCTAACCATGCTAACACTACTACCTGTGGCGCGGTCCGGTAAACCTGATGCTACGACCTGGCTATAGCTAGACTTTAGCTCCTCCACAATGCGGATCCGCGCTTCTAACTCTGTAACCCTGGCTTCCAACGCTACCACTACGCTAAAGTGCTAAATGAGGCTCCGGGTTGTTTAGGGAGCAATCAAACTTTCAATTATGTGTTGGAGGGTACGATAGTTTTTGTATAATTTGTGGATTAACAATAAAGTGTGGAGAACGATCACACGCAAGCACAGAATAGACTCACCGGATGTGACGTCAGCCATTTTTTTATAAGCACAAATACATTATAATAAGCACTATTTCAATAAACTTGGACCCAGAGCTCTGACATTTGACCCAGTTGTAGTCGACCAGTGGGACAAAACCTGCAGTGAATTTGGAGTTTGTACAACGAAGTATGTGTTTGATGGAGCCATTTGAAATCAAGCATTATTTTATATCAAAATACTCTTTTAAAACTGGTTTAATTTGGAAAATGACAGTTAAAGTCACTGGACGAGAATGGAACAAAATAGGTGGGACTTAACAGGTCAATGGGCCTCGAGAAAACTCTGCAAAGTGACTTTAATCCTTCGGTCACTTTGGAAATAGAATCAAAGTTTCAGGTGTATTTGGTTTAATTTGTGAGAAAACAAGTTCAATGAGTCATTTTTAGTTTTCGTCACTGAATTCAGCCATTTTCCCTTTAAAAGGTCCCATTGAACATAACGGGGAAAAACATACATTTAGAGCAAAACAAAGAGGAAAAAGTGAAAGAAACCAAACCTGATCAAATGGACTCATTTCACGTTTGTCAAGAATGAATCCAACCATCGACACAAACTGTGTTTGGTTTATTGTTTTACAAAGATTCATTCATCTTCTGCCGCTTGTTCCCGTTAGGGGTCGCTGGGACTGGAGCCTGTTCCAGTGACTTTGGGCCTTAGGCGGGTTCATCTGTCTATTATCTATGACAAAGATATTTAATATTAAAGGCACATTTTAGAGGCTCCCGTTAGAATCAATGGGAAAATAAGCCACATTTAAACATTTGCCAGTAATGGATAAAAGACAGATTTAAGCCATAAACTGTAAAGATGAGACATTTCACTTCCTGTAAAAAATGAACCAAACATGATCAGAAATGTGTTTATTTTCTCATTGTTTGTGTGATATTTGTAGATGAAGGTATTTTCAGGAGAATCAGAAGGCTCCGTTCAAATCAACAGGAAGAACATCAGAACGGATTATAATCTGATCCGACACAGAAACTAAAAAGGCTCAAACTTCACATTTACACAAACTTGTTCTTTCCAAAGACAAAGATAAAATGTTTAGATCTGGCTTCAGTTTTATGTGAAATTCAACTTTTAAAACATTTAAAGGATTAAAGTGTCATTTATTTATTTTATTGATGTTTTTGATCAGGGCAGGGATATATCTTTGGATTGAACAAAAACATGAAAAATATATGAATCTGTGATGTTTTGTTGAAGTTTTTATAAGTGGACATTTACGTCCTCAGGGTCCTGAGTGGGACAAAAAAAAAAAAAAATTCCTGCTCACCCTCCACGGGTGGTCACATCCATCTCTGAGCTCGGGTCCTCTACCAGAGGCCAGGGAGCTTGAGGGTTCGGCGCAGTATCTTAGCTGTTCCTAGCACTGCGCTCTTCTGGACTGAGATGTCTGATGTTCCTCCAGGGATCTGTTGTAACCACTCCTCCAGTTTGGGGGTCACTGCCCCAAGTGCTCCGATCACCACGGGCACCACCTTGGCCTTCACCTTCCAGGCCTTCTCCAGCTCTTCTCTGAGCCCTTGGTATTTCTGGTATATATATATATATATATATATATATATATATATATATATATATATATATATATATATATATATATATATTTGGAACTAAAAAGTTTAACAAGAAATAAGTTTGTGTTTTTGTTGGTGCAAAAATACATTGATGGATAAACAAATCCCATTGAAGTGAAACCTTTGATTCTTTGTTTGTTGAATAAATGCAGTCAGATTGTTGTTGAATGAAATGTTCATAAAGTGTGTGTCTGCACATGTGGAGAGCGGACGGGGGACTCACTGCTGTGTTTGTGTCTTCTCTCCATCAGATTTCTGTGATCTCACTCTGGATCCAAACACAGCTCACACAGAACTCAAACTGTCTGACAACAACAAGAAGGCGACGTGTATGTTTGAGAATCAGCTGTATCCACATCATCAGGACAGATTTGACTTTTGGGCTCAGCTTCTGTGTGACACTGGTCTGACTGGTCGCTGTTACTGGGAGGTCCAGTGGAGTGGAGCGGTTCATATATCAGTGTCTTACAGAGAAATCAGGAGGAAAGGAAACAGTGGTGAATGTGTGTTTGGACACAATGATCAGTCCTGGAGTCTGGAGTGTTCTGGAGGTGGTTTCTCTGTTTGGCACAATCACAAACCAACCCTCCTCCCTCAGCCCTGGTCCAGTTCTTCTGGGACAGTAGCAGTGTTTGTGGACTGTCCTGCTGGCTCTCTGTCCTTCTACACAGTCTCCTCTGACCTTCTGACCCACCTCCACACCTTCAACACCACATTCACTCACACTCTGGTCCCTGGGTTTAGACTCTGGTCTCTTGGCTCCTCAGTGTCTGTGTGCGCTCCCACAGACTCGCTCTAATGTGGGTCAAATACAACTGTGTGTGACCCACGTCTCAAACCAGACCCTCAAGTCTCAGTGGAATGACTCTCTGTTTTAGCCTCAACGAGGGAGGAGTCACATGTTTATTCGAAGGCATCTTTACAGTTTAAGTGTTTTTAAGTTCTGACTACAGGTTGATCGAGTTGATTGTTTGACACATGAATAAATAAAGATGTTATATTAATTAAAGATTTTTGTGTGTAACAGTAAAAGGTTTTTTTCCTGTCACAAGGGGATGGATTGTAATCGCAGTTATAAGTTCTGTATTCTCATTCTGACTTGATAAGGTTAACTTCAACTTTAACATCTCTGTAGCACCTGTTTTGTTCGCTCCCAGTCCTGGTCATAAAGATAGAGAACGGGCATCTAATCCTTTTATGACGTCCTTTCACTCTGAAATCCGTCTTTAACTGGAAACACCACTGATAGCTGTGGTTTTTCATAAATATTGATAGTCACATATGTCCTTGCTCTTGTTTCACACTGATGTTTCATGTTGTCTCCTCATGATGTGATAACTATGTCTCCACCTGTGTCTTGTGTATAAAAAGCCTGTGTTCTGATTGTCATGTACCTCCGTCGACCAGCAGAGGTCAGGGAAAGGCCAGTATTCCACTAGGCCAACTATAGACCTATTTCTAATCTTCCCTTTGTCTCTAAAATCCTTGAAAGAGTTGTGATTAAACAGCTTTGTCGCCACCTGCAGGACAATAATTTATTTGAAGTTTTTCAGTCAGGGTTCCGTGCGTACCACAGCACTGAAACTGCACTAGTTAAAGTCACAAATGATCTGTTATTAGCTGCTGATGATGGACAGGTCTCAATCCTGGTTCTGTTGGACCTCAGCGCAGCGTTGACACCATCGACCACAACATTCTACTGCAGAGGTTAGAATGTGATATAGGTGTCAGTGGAACCGCCCTAAGCTGGTTTAAATCCTATCTATCTGATAGGTACCAGTTTGTTAATGTAAACCAGAGATCTTCCCCATGTTCTAAAGTAACCTACGTTGTGCCGCAGGGTTCAGTACTCGGTCCAGTTCTGTTCACACTTTATATGCTGCCCTTAGGTATGATCATCAGAAAGCATGGCATTAACTTCCACTGCTATGCAGATGACACTCAGCTGTATTTATCAATGAAACCTGATCAGACCCATCAAGTAGACAGACTTAGTGCCTGCGTGAAAGACATAAAAACTTGGATGACTCTTAATTATCTGCTCCTTAACCCTGAAAAAACCGAGGTCATTCTGCTGGGCCCTAAGCACCTGCGAGACTCTTTATCTGACCAGATAGTTTCTCTGGACAATATCACTGTAGCCCCCAGCTCTACTGTAAGAAACCTTGGGGTCCTATTTGACCAAGATCTCTGGTTCAAAGCACATATAAATCAAGCCTGTAAAACAGCCTACTTTCATTTGCGTAACATAACCAAAATTAGAAAAATCCTGCCCAGAGACGATGCCGAAAAACTCATCCATGCATTTGTCACATCCAGATTAGACTATTGTAACGCCCTGCTTACAGCGTGTCCTAAAAGCTCTATAAGAAGCTTTCAACTGGTTCAAAATGCAGCAGCAAGATTATTAACAGGTACTAGAAGAAGAGATCATATTTCACCAGTGTTAGAGTCTCTTCACTGGCTTCCTGTTGAGTTTAGAATCAAATTTAAAATCCTCCTCCTGACTTATAAAGCTTTAAACAATATGGCCCCATCGACCTCAAAGATGCAATAGTAGCGTACCATCCAAACAGAGCTCTTCATTCTGAAAATGCTGGACTATTGTTAGTCCCCAGAGTCTCTAAAAGCACAGTAGGAGGTCGAGCGTTTAGCTACCAAGCTCCTGTGTTATGGAACCAGCTCCTGTTCATGTAAAAGAGGCCGACACAGTCTCTACATTTAAGACCAGGCTCAAAACGTTCCTCTTTGAAATAGCTTATGGTCAGGCCAGTTAGGAACAGAAATAAAAACCTACAGTTTTAGCTACGCTGCCCTTGGAGCAATTCTGCTGGAGAAGTATGGCAGCTTGAACACTATCCTCTGGTTCTTCTACTTTACCATCAACAATATTTAATATTACTTCAACTGTAGTCTGTTCATTGCTGTTCACATGTTTCTCTCTCTCTCCACTTCCTGTGAGACACTGCGGCGGCTGCTCCAGTGACGACTCCCCCCCCCCCCATCTGTCTGGAGGATCGATCTCTACACTGGAGGATCTATGCGCCACCCGCCTGGACAGCTGGATTAGCCACACCTCGTCTGCCTGGACCAACTCCATCTACTTTAGATGAACTGTTCCTCATCTCCTGCTGGAGGATCTCTCTACACTGGTGGACTGCTCCTCGTCCGCCTGGAGGAACTCTTTAAAGCCACCTCCCTCTTGAGTGGTTCTGGCTCCACAGTCCAAGTGGATGTCAGTCCTAGTTCATCTGCAGCCTGTCCGTCCGTGGGAGTAGGATCTCTCCTTCACTGTGGTTCTCCCCGAGGTTTCTACTTTTTCCCATGGGGTTTTTTGTAGTTTTTCTTCGCCGCGAAGGAGGGTCAAAGGACAGGGGCATTCTGGGACAGTTATCTGAACTGCTTTTACCTGTGGCCCATCGAGGCAACTGTTGTTGTGATTTTGGGCATTATAAAAATAGACTGATTTGATCTGATTTGACTATTCACTTTGGTACCAGTGAATAAATCAACTCATTGATCAGACTCTCTGCATTTTTATTGTTTAACTTGTTTTAGAAATCCACAACAGCGATTCTCCCGTAACAGCCTCCACTGCCTTCATTCAGCCACAGGTGGCGCTATGATTAAAAATGTCTGAGCTTCAAGCCATTTCCTGTCTCGACTCTCTGCTCCGGCTTTGGACTGAGAAGAGCTTGTGGCTTTGACGAGACAAAACTGTTCACGACTAAATGAAAACTTCACAGAAAATCATCAAACTCCAGGGTCACATTATTTTCCTCCTGATTTCATTCACAAGACGAGCCGACAGCCCCACAGACCTGGAAGGAACTTCATTTATTCTTTCTTTACGCCAACAAGGACCCTTTATATTGGATTAAACTGAAATATTATTTTATTTTTTGGATAAATTTAACTTTAATACAAACTTGAACTAAACTAAAACTGAAAGCTTTTTTAACTGAACTTTCAAAAGAAACTAAACATTATTCCAGTTAAATTTCTGTGCTTTATTGAACTACTTCCAAACAGTGGGTGTGAACCCTGGTTGGTCCAGGAGTGTTCATCGTAAAAGGGTTCAAAGGTCAAAGGGTAAACAAAGACAATCCATTATCAGTGGCTCCTCCCTGTGGGCGGGGCTTACACAGATCAGAGGAGCATAAGTCAGAGTTCTCAGACCAGTTCTACTGATGGAAAATGTTGTGGAGGCAGTTTCTTTCGGTCTTTGGTTGCGTTCCTCTTCCTCTTTTTGGTCAGGAAGTTCTCTAGTTTCCCGCTCCTCTTCAGATCCTGGTATTTCTCCAACAACTGCAGCTTCTTCCTCTCAGCTGCAAAAGACAAGATTATATACTTTATACAGAGTGTGAACCGGGACCAAACCGAGACTAAACCGGGTCTAAAGCCGGTCTTATGGCCAGGACTTATGGTCATAATAACGGTCAAACAAACCCGGGGCCCTGTGCTATATCTGTAGTCACGTCACACAGACTGGAGAACAGAAGGACAGTTAGACTGTCCAATCTTAGAAATTTAATTCATATTCCCTGTGAAAAGTCCAGTCACATTGAAACTAATCTGAAACTTGCTGTGCTTAATGTCAGATCATTATGTAACAAATCACTTTTAATTAAGTATTTTATATCTTCTTATAATCTTGATTTTATGTTTTTAACTGAAACATGGCTTGACAAAAACACGGGGGATGTAGATCTAATAGAAGCGACTCCACCGAGCTTCAAGTTTGAATCTGAAACACGCGAAAACAAAAAGGGTGGAGGTGTCTGTGCAGTTTTTAGAGATAAAATAGTTACCCAGAGGTTGTCTTTTGGGGTGTTTTCATCATTTGAGTATTTGTCTTTTAAAATGGAGCTAAAACAGTCTCCCTCCAGACTCTACATTGTCCTGTACAAGCCTCCCCAGCACTGCCAAGGTTTATGGATGACTTTACCGAGATGTTTCAGTCGTTTGCACAGACTTTGACGGTTTGGTCATTGCAGGTGATTTCAACGTTCATGTGGATATTTTTTACACAAACGCTAAAGAGCTTGATGCTGTCCTTGAAACCTTTGGTCTTACTCAGCATGTGAGTGGCCCCGCCCACCGCAGAGGGCACACTCTGGACCTGCTAATTACTAAAGGGGTTAATATTTCAAACGTCAGTGTGGTCGATGTGGCACTGTCTGATCATTTCTGTGTTTTCTTTGACCTGTCTGTTATTCCCAAATCACCGGCTGGTCCTGCAGTTGTTCGGAGGAGACACATAAATGACAGCACAAGTGCACTCTTCATGGAAATGATAAACTTTGAAAATCCATCATGTTCAAATGTTGACAAAGGCGCCCCCTGGAGGAATAATGAATCGGTCAGGGCACAGAAAAGAGAGTGCCCAGGGCCAGGGGGAAATGGAGTCGAAGCTCCAGATTCATAAAGAGATTTATAGAGAAAGGTTGTACATGTACAACCTCATTTTATGTAAAACAAAGAATAATTGGAAACTACAGTAATCCTGTGTTCTGTTTGCAACAGTAAACAGATTAACAAACCCTCCAGTTCAGCTGCCGTTAGATCTAATTTCCACAGCTAAGTGCAATGAGTTTGCAGTATTCTTTAATGACAAGGTTCAGGGCATAAATTCAAAGGCAAAAATGCCATAAATTTCACAGTGCAAATAATAACCCTAAAACCACCTACACATTTAGAGCTGACTCACTTTGCACCTGTAACTGACAAAACTGTCCCTGAGATCATCACAGTCTGAGTTCTTCTACATGCTGCCTCCATGTGTTACACCAGATTTCTAAAGTCTGTTCTGAGCACTTTTTTAGCACCACTCACTCACATAGTTAACATGTCGCTTCAATCTGGAACATTCCCAGGGGCCTTGAAAACTGCGGTCATTAAGCCTCTCCCAGTTCTGATGCCTCAGAACTGAACAAAGAATGGCCCATCTCAAATCTGCCATTTTTAGGCAAAGTCCTCGAAAAGGTTGTTTACAACAGCTCACAAATTTCCTAATAAACAACCATTTTGATGTTTTCCAGTCAGGTTTTAGAGCTCATCACAGCACTGAGACTGCTCTTATCAAGGTGACAAATGACATCCGCCTGAACACTGACGCGGGCAAAGCCTCAGTCTTAATTCTGTTAGATCTGAGCGCTGCTTTTGACTCTGTCCATCATGGTATTCTCCTACAGAGACTAGAGGACTGGGTGGGCATCACTGACACCGCCCTAAAGGGGTGGAGTCCTACCTCGAGGACAGAGAGTACTTTGTTGAGATTGGCAAGGGTCAGTCCTGGGACCCCTTCTGTTCAACCTCTATACGCTGCCCTTAGGTCAGTTAATACTCAGCACTAATGTGTCTTATCACACTCTGCAGACGACACTCAGATCTATGTCTGCCCTGCTTACAGCGTGTCCTAAAAGCTCTATAAGAAGCTTCAACTGGTTCAAAATGCAGCAGCAAGATTAGGTACTAGAAGGTACTAGAAAAAGAGATCATATTTCACCAGTGTTAGAGTCTCTTCACTGGCTTCCTGTTGAGTTTAGAATCAAATTTAAAATCCTCCTCCTGACTTATAAAGCTATAAACAATATGGCCCCATCGACCTCAAAGATGCAATAGTAGCGTACCATCCAAACAGAGATCTTCGTTCTCAAAATGCTGGACTATTGTTAGTCCCCAGAGTCTCTAAAAGCACAGTAGGAGGTCGAGCATTTAGCTACCAAGCTCCTGTGTTATGGAACCAGCTCCCTGTTCATGTAAAAGAGGCTGACACAGTCTCTACATTTAAGACCAGCTCAAAACGTTCCTCTTTGAAATAGCTTATGGTCAGGCCAGTTAGGAACAGAAATAAAAACCTACAGTTTTAGCTACGCTGCCCTTGGAGCAACTCTGCTGGGGGAAGTATGGCAGCTTGAACACTGTCCTCTGGTTCTTCCTACTTTACCATCAACAATATTTAATATTACTTCAACTGTAGTCTGTTCATTGCTGTTCACATGTTTCTCTCTCTGTTTCAGACACTGCGGCGGCTGCTCCAGTGACGACCCCCCCACCCCCATCTGTCTGGAGGATCGATCTCTACACTGGAGGATCTATGCGCCACCCGCCTGGAGGAACTCCCTCAACCCTGGATTAGCCACACCTCGTCTGCCTGGACCAACTCCTTCTACTTTAGATGAACTGTTCCTCATCTCCTGCTGGAGGATCTCTCTACACTGGGTGGACTGCTCCTCGTCCGCCTGGAGGAACTCTTTAAAGCCACCTCCCTCTTGAGTGGTTCTGGCTCCACAGTCAAAGTGGATGCGTCAGTCCTAGTTCATCTGCAGCCTGTCCGTCCGTGGGAGTAGGATCTCTCCTTCACTGTGGTTCTCCCCGAGGTTTCTACTTTTTCCCATGGGGTTTTTTGTAGTTTTTCCTGAAGGAGGGTCAAAGGACAGGGGCATTCTGGGACAGTTATCTGAACTGCTTTCTACCTGTGGCCCATTTTGGCAACTGTTGTTGTGATTTTGGGCATTATAAGAATAAATTGATTTGATTTGATTTGATGTCTCACTGACGGCAGGTGAATATGGACCAGTGGATTCACTCTGTCACTGCATCCAACAGATCAGTGGTGGATACAAAACAATTTTCTTCAGCTAAACTCAGACAAGACTGAAATCATTGTCTTTGGGCCGCAGAAACAGAGAGAAAGTGTCAGTGTCACCTCCAGTCTCTCGCTCTAAAACCGACAAGTTAGAAATCTGGGAGTAATAATGGACTCAGACTTGAACTTTGACAGACACATCAAATCAATAACATCAACAGCCTTTTACCACCTAAAAAACATTTGTCTCCAGTGGGTTAGACTACTGTAACGGCCTGTTCACTGGCCTCTCCAAACGAGCTGTAAAACAGCTGCAGTACATCCAGAATGCTGCTGCTCGAGTCCTGACAAGAACCAGGAAGTACGATCACATTAGTCCTGTGCTCAGGTCTCTGCACTGGCTTCCTGTGGCTCAGAGAATTGACTTTAAAGCAGCTCTGCTTGTGTTCAAGTCTCTCCAAAGAACCAAAGTACATCTCTGACATGTTAGTGACAAATGAACCATTGGAGGAGCTCAGGGACGAGCCTGCTGGTGCCAGAGTCAGGACTAAACATGGACCGGCCTCCTGCTTGTGCCTTAGTCAGGACTAAACATGGACCGGCCTCCTGCTGGTGCCTGAGTCAGGACTAAACATGGACCGGCCTCCTGCTGGTGCCTGAGTCAGGACTAAACATGGACCGGCCTCCTGCTGGTGCCAGAGTCAGGACTAAACATGGACCGGCCTCCTGCTGGTGCCAGAGTCAGGACTAAACATGGACCGGCCTCCTGCTGGTGCCAGAGTCAGGACTAAACACGGACCGGCCTCCTGCTGGTGCCAGAGTCAGGACTAAACACGGACCGGCCTCCTGCTGGTGCCAGAATCAGGACTAAACATGGACCGGCCTCCTGCTGGTGCCAGAGTCAGGACTAAACATGGACCGGCCTCCTGCTGGTGCCAGAATCAGGACTAAACATGGACCGGCCTCCTGCTGGTGCCTACAGTCAGGACTAAACATGGACCGGCCTCCTGCTGGTGCCAGAGTCAGGACTAAACATGGACCGCCTCCTGCTGGTGCCAGAGTCAGGACTAAACATGGACCGGCCTCCTGCTGGTGCCAGAGTCAGGACTAAACATGGACCGGCCTCCTGCTGGTGCCAGAATCAGGACTAAACATGGACCGGCCTCCTGCTGGTGCCTACAGTCAGGACTAAACATGGACCGGCCTCCTGCTGGTGCCAGAGTCAGGACTAAACATGGACCGGCCTCCTGCTGGTGCCAGAGTCAGGACTAAACATGGACCGGCCTCCTGCTGGTGCCTAGAGTCAGGACTAAACATGGACCGGCCTCCTGCTGGTGCCTCCACTCTGACAATGTTTAAATCCAGGCTAAAAACAGTTCTGTTCAGACGTACAAACGACTGAAAGATCCATCTGCACTCTGACCTTTTAAAGCAATTTATTTTAAAATGATTCTGTGTCTTTTTGTGTTTTGTGATTTTAATGCAACTTTTCCTGTTGTGTAAAGCACTTTGAATTGCCTTCTGTATGAATTGTGCTCTACAAATAAACTTGTCCAAAGTGAGTCTAAACCAGGACTAAAACAGGTCTAAACCAGGACTAAAGCTGGACTAAAGCAGGTCTAAAGCAGGACTAAAGCAGGACTAAACCAGGTCTAAAGCTGGACTGGGGTGAGACTCACAGTTGTTGAGGAAGAGCGGTGCTTGTCCCTGATTGGCTCGTTGTCGCTGTTGTCTCTTGAACTCCAGCTCTCTGTTTCTCTGCTGCTCACGGCTCTGTGTCGCCCTCTCCTGGTTCTCCTGTCAATCACAAATCAACATTTCATCTGGATTAAACATCTACACATTCTCTACTGAGGCTGAACCATAAAGTCACATTTGGAATGTTCTAGAAGCAAAGGCTGCAGTTCTTCAGGTCAAATCTAACGCCCTCTGCAGAGAACTAAATGTCCTGAACATAAACTTGAAGAAAATGCAGTCACAAGTACAATCTCTGTGTAAAAAGATCACATTTCTATCCATTTGTCCAAACTCAGACGCACCATTCTCTTCACCAGGTACTGCAGCTCCTCCTTCTTTTTCTCACTTTTGGTTTTCTTCATCTTTTTCTTGATGACCTGCAGAAACAGCACACGAGTCAAACACATGACGGAGCAGAGTCAGGTCTCTGTAGTTCAGGACTGTGACTCCATCTCCAGACACAGGAGACGGTCAGCGTCCACTCTCTGGTGTCCAGGACGAAAAGGACAAACTGACACTTTGTTTGAACATCATCATGGACAAGAGGACACCTTCATCATTTTAAAAGTCGCTGTGATCAGGCTAACAGCAGCTGGTACTGTGTTTAGAGTCAGAAAAGCTCAGAACGAGCCTGTGATGATTTAAAGACTTAAAACAGCAGAAGATTTTCAGATAAATGACATATTTGATCTGAAAAACATCACAGATCGAGGGAGTTCAGCAGGAAGTGTCTTTGACGCTCGGAGGGAGAGGATTTTCTAATAAACATTCCTCAAAACAGCGTAAATGAAGCTAAATGCCACTCCAGGTGTGTTTTTGATGAAGAACATTGTGAGAACAGGATTAAAAGCACAAAAAAGTTCCTGTAGCAGAACACGTGTCGTTTAAAGGACGGGTCAAATGCAGAGGACACACTTCTGTCCAGGGACAATAACGTCTACAGACTGTTCTCAGAGTGAAGTCCTGTTCACCTCTTTCTCTCGGCGCTTGATGTCGTTGATGAAGCCGTAGGTTTTCTCAAAGATGTCGGCCTTGTATTCTCCGGAGAGATCGTCAAACCTGGGGTCTCTGAGCGTCTGAAAGAGAACAAACTGTTAAAGGAAGGAGCCCCAGGAGCTTTTATTAACCTCATCACTACAACAAACATAACTCAGATTAAGTCTGTGCTCTCTGCTGTCACCAGAGTCCTGGTCCCCGACCCAGAGCTCTGTCTGGTCAGAGGGTCATCAAAGTAATCATTTGTGCAAATCAAACAGTCAAAATCCTAAACAAATGATTGAAATTGGACGAGGGAACATAAAAAACACAAATGTATTTGTTTGAAATAAATGTAATCATGTAATGCACTTGTCGGGGCCTCAGCTTTGGACTGGGGGCCCGGCAGGTCTCCGGTTCACACAGGGAGAGCTTCTTAATGCCTTGAAGCCTCTCTTGACCATCACTGGTCCAGCACCAAACCACTCGCTCTGAATGTTATAACAACAGCGTGCTCCCTGTGACTTCCCCAGACCCTCACACGTCTGTCACGCTGTGGGTGAACCTGCTCTCATCGGTGAAAAGCACAGACGTGTGTTTCAAAAAGTGTAGTGGGACGTATCAGGGGGACATTTGTATATGCCGTCCTGCAGATAATGGTCCTGTTGATGGGTTGTGCACCTTCTGCAGCTCTGCCCAGCCCTCCCAGAAGAACACTTGGTCCTTTGGAGCCTCTGCCCCGAGACACAGCAAATCCAAATTTTGATTCTGAGTCCATTCAAATCTGAAACAAGTCACATTGTCTATGAAGAAAGGGCGAAATCATATTTAGCAGCAGACGTCCAGTCAGTGGAACCTGTTTAAGCAACTTTGCAACCAAATAATGAAATAAATTAAAACTGCAAGCAGTGATGAAGGGCCCTCGCACCCCTCAGTGGGAGGTGCATATCTCCCCTGGTGTGACACGTGATTCTAAATTGCCGCCGTCACTTTGGAGATACAGTTCGGTCCAATTATAACTTAACAGGGGGCGCTGGAGAGCCATTTGTAAATATAGAAGCCTTCTTTATACATGTCCAGGTCTGTAGAATGCACAGACGCCTCAGTGAGTCTGTGTTTATCAAAGTTACAAGGATTTTTATTCTGTTAAGAGCTCGTTATGATCACACTCATAGACTTATGATAATTATTTGATCAACCTTTGATCCCAGATATGTCCTGATTACATGAACTCAGTTTGGAGTCCGTGGATAAAAACCCTGGGACAAGTTCGTTAAAATACGGGTGTTACATTTTGGGCATCATGACTTTGAACCAAAATGGCCGACGCCCTGTGTAGTTTTGGGCGGGGCCATAATATACTTTTTGATCCACCTTAACAAGCTCTATATATATACACTGAAATGTATGTGTCTACGATGAAAAGTGAGGCTCCGTCCACTCCTATCTCATAATGTTTTTAAATAACTTAAATTTGAGCCAAGGTCTAATTATGTGCCAATTTCAGTTCAGAGTTTTTGTGCATATTTAGGCCTTCAAAACTTCAAAACTCATTTAGCAGAAAAAAAAACCCAACTTTTTTGTAGAATTTTTTGTAATTGTTCAAAAAATGTCCATATTGTTAAAAAAAATCCCCATGACCATGCACAATGTTCGATTTAAAATCTTAGTGTTTTTGAAAACTGGAGTAGATGTCAAAAGATGGTGTGTGTTTGTTTAATTCCCAAATCGATGATTCAATTTGACAAATCAGTGCAACCAGTGGTCCATGAGCTCTGCTAATACTTTGAGGCCAATCTGTAAAATAAAGATAAATGTTCTGAAAAACCCTTTGAAGGGCACAGTCCTTACTATTGGTCAATAACCCTTCTCCCACAACATGGAAGCTCATGTCAGACATCATCACGGCTAAGACAAGTGGACAAACACCAGGTCTGGTTGACAGAACAGTCCGACACACCAACCTGTGCTCTGTCTGGACCGCAAACCTACGACTCAATGACACGGATCAACGAACGCTTGAAGTGCAACATCAACAGAACTACGAGCTCTCATCGCAAACTCTGTTTACTTCTGCTGCAGCTGAGGAAAGCCGAGCTCCATCACCTCCACCATCACCGTGTGGTCCATCCTCACCTCCTCCATCACCGTGTGGTCCATCCTCACCTCCTCCATCACCGTGTGGTCCATCCTCACCTCCTCCATCACCTCCTCCATCACCGTGTGGTCCCTCCTCACCTCCTCCATCACCATGTGGTCCATCCTCACCTCCTCCATCACCGTGTGGTCCATCCTCACCTCCTCCATCACCGTGTGCTCCATCCTCACCTCCTCCATCACCGTGTGGTCCATCCTCACCTCCTCCATCACCGTGTGGTCCATCCTCACCTCCTCCATCACCGTGTGGTCCATCCTCACCTCCTCCATCACTGTGTGGTCCAGGAGCCACAGCCAGGGACAAACACAGACTACAGCACAGAACTGTGTTTCTGCAGAGAAGGTGAACATCTGTCCAGGACCTGTGCGTCTCGAGGACCTGTGCGTCTCGAGGACCTGTGCGTCTCGAGGACCTGTGCGTCTTGAGGACCTGTGCGTCTCCAGGACTCGGAGCAGGTCGATCACAGCTGACCCTTCTCACCTGGACACGGACTATTTGAGCCACTCCCCTCGGGCAGGAGGCTACGGTCCATCCGGACCAGAAGGAAGGGACTAGTGAGAGCCACTGTCAGGATGAAACATCCAAGATCCACAAGAACACTAAGGATAAGGCCCAGATGATGACGTGCTCAGAGAACGTCTCAGGCAACAGGGAACAGAGGAGGTGCAGGAGGAGGGACCATTATGGAGGACACGCCCTACATGGGACGTACCACCGGAACAAAACTGAAGTGTCTGATATCAAGAAATCCTCTCCGTGTCTAGAGCCGGACTGAAGGACAGAGGCTCATCCTGGAGCAGGTCCTCCAGAGCAGGCCCAGATCCACCACACCAGACAAGACCATAGACCGTCCATATCGATGGACTGTGGGAGTGTGACGTCACAAATGAAGCCAATCGTGGCTAGCAGTTATAGCGGCTAAAGTGGAGCTAGCAGTTATAGCGGCTAAAGTGGAGCTAGCAGTTATAGTGGCTAAAGTGGAGCTAGCAGTTATAGCGGCTAAAGTGGAGCTAGCAGTTATAGCGGCTAAAGTGGAGCTAGCAGTTATAGCGGCTAAAGTGGTGCTAGCAGTTATAGCGGCTAAAGTGGAGCCAGACTCCATATTTAAATCCAAGTGCGTATCGTGTCAACCACACGAACCAATCAGGAGGAGGTTGTTCACGGTATCCGCCCCTTGACAGGAGGAGACGGCGGCAACGTGCGGCGCTAGCTGTCAATCAAACCTGTTGCTAACACGAGCGAAACCGGCCCCTGGAAAAGGAAGCCCCTGATTGGTCAGTTATTATTGTAATAACTTGATTTATGAACAACCAACGAGAAAAAAACACCAGGATCATGTGGAGTGAGTCAGACGGACATTTTATCTCCAGATGTGAGTTTGACTGATGCAGTTACAGAGTAAAGGCTCCAATGTCCCAACAGAGAGTGAATGAAGCTCGGCTGATGGAGCCGGTACAGACTCCATGGACACTTCATGTTTGGAACATGGCGGCGGGCGAGGGCCGTCCAGGGATATGTACGGTCTATGGACCCAAGGTGTAGGCTGTGCCCTGAGAAAAAACAGCACAGAGCTGCAGGGGAAGCCTACATGGAGTGTTGAGTAACACTTGTGCTGTTGTTGTTGTGCAACTGTGAAGCTTCAGTCAAAGCTTTTAGTCGAGAGTCACTTACCGTCTTCTTCACAGACACCACCTGACGCAGAAACGCCACGGGCCTCTTCGCCGACACTTCCATCGGTCTGAAAAACAGCACAAGTGAGATAACGCTCAGAACAATAGGACAGGGAGGAGAACAATAGAACAGGAGGGGAACGATAGAACAGGAGGAGGACAATAGAATAGGAGGAGGACAATAGAATAGGAGGAGGACAATAGAACAGGAGGAGGACAATAGAACAGGAAGGGAACAATAGGACAGGAAGGGTACAATAGAACAGGAAGGGATCAATAGAACAGGAGGAGGACAACAGGACAGGAGGAGGACAATAGAACAGGAGGAGGACAATAGAACAGGGGGGAACAATAGGACAGGGGGAACAATAGGACATGGGGAACAATAGAACAGGAGGAGGACAACAAGACAGGGAGGAGAACAATAGAACAGGGGGAACAATAGAACAGGAGGGGAACAATAGAACAGGAGGGGTACAATAGAACAGGAGGGGTACAATAGAACAGGAGGGGTACAATAGAACAGGAGGGGAACAATAGGACAGGAAGGGTACAATAGAACAGGAAGGGATCAATAGAACAGGAGGAGGACAACAGGACAGGAAGGGAACAATAGGACAGGAAGGGATCAATAGGACAATAAGAGAACAATGGAACTGGAGGGGTACAATAGAACAGGAGGGGTACAATAGAACAGGAGGGGTACAATAGAACAGGAGGGGTACAATAGAACAGGAGGGGTACAATAGAACAGGAGGGGAACAATAGGACAGGAAGGGAACAATAGAACAGGAAGGGAACGATAGAACAGGAGGGGTACAATAGAACAGGAGGGGTACAATAGAACAGGAGGGGAACGATAGAACAGGAGGGGAACGATAGAACAGGAGGGGAACGATAGAACAGGAGGGGTATAATAGAACAGGAGGGGATCAATAGAACAGGAGGAGGACAATAGGACAAGAGGGGTACAATAGAACAGGGGAAGAACAAAAGAACAGGAGAACAATAGACAATACATCATGAGGAGAACAATAGAGTGTACAGGGGGTGGGAGGGCATCCGAGTGAGTCACCTGTTCTTGTTCAGGCGTTTGCGTTTGCAGCTGGTGCTGGGTTCAGTCCCGGAGCCGTCGTGGTGCTTCACTCTGTTGTAGACTTTGGTTCCGACTTTGTTCTGCAGCTTCAGGACGTCCTGGAACGACATGTGGGACAGCTCTGGACAAAAGACAGAAGAAAAGTGTCAATCGAGTCCATCGAAATGTCACAGACGGAGCTTTAAAAAGTGCCACAATAACAATCATTCATCTCGCTTATATCTGGGACGCCGCCAGAAAAGATGGGTTTGAGAATGAGGAGAAATTATAACCGTTGGCCCAGAAATGAACAATTTAAAACCAAATATTCCATCTTTTAAATCGGACACACAACAATAATAACAGAAGATGAACCCTGTCAAAGTACAAGCATTAAAAGTTATAAAACATTTGACTCGTACCTTTCTGAACGTCTTCTCTGGTTCGGAGTTCTTCGCCGCCTTCATCCTCAACCTCATCTTCCTCCTCTGACCCCGCCTCCTCTTCATTAGACTCCTCCCCCTCCTGCTCAGACTCCACCTCCTCTTCATTAGCGCCCTCTACCGCTTTGTTAGACTCCTCCATGCCCTCCTCCTCTGAAATCTCCGACTCCGCCCCTTCCTGCTCCGACTCCGCCCCTTCAGGCCCCTCCCCCTCTGTCCGTTTCCGCCGGTCGTGCGCTTCAGTCTTTCGTCTCTCGGTGAAAAGAGCGATGTTTGGTTCCACGTCCGAGTCTTCGTCGCTGCTCACTGGACGCTTCTGTTTCTTCTTCATCCTGCCACAACTGTCGGGATCTGGACCAAAAAAATAATAATAATTTCATCAATCGATTTTGAGTGTAACTGCAGTGACACCTATTTTTAAATCATGGGATTGTCATTGTCGGTGAACACAATTCACATATTTGCTTCTAGATTGTGATCAAACATTAAAAGAAAGAAAACATGAAATAAATAAGGTCTCATGTTCCATTAAAACAGACTTAATTGCAAAATACAATAAATACTGTGTGGTCAGAACGTCAGTGTAAATGCAGCCAGTGCAAGCAAAATGGAGGCGGAAGTGAAGTGGAACATAAAGTGATTTCACTGGAGAAACTGGGATTAATCTCAGAATATCACAAAATTCAGATGATTTTGGAGAATGAAAACCACTCAGACACACGTGAGTGACATTCTGAATTTAGAATGGTTTTATTTACATACTTTTAAAGGGTCTATTGACCTTATTCTGCCCCGCCCACTTTTGCCGTTATTTGCACTTTTGTTGTAAACGCACTTCTGTTTGACGAGAACTCCGTTAAAGCTAATGATGAACGAAGGAAAAGTCTGACACTAAAATGTTACATAAAGTAGATTGATTTGTGTAAAATGTTTAATGAACATGAGCAACAACAAGTCACAACACAACGATTTCCTGAAAACGTCTTTTTAGTCCAAGTAGAACTTATTTTCTGTTGAGCTCGTCTGCTCCGTGTGAACTACAACGGAAACAAGACGGCGGCGCGTACGACAACTTCAGGAATAAAGTGAATTGACTTTAACATTGGGGTAACTGTAAATTCTGCTGTGTGTGACGTCACGATCTGGAGCTCACCTTTTACAACCGACTCACTGTTTAGGTTGCACTCGTACAATTATACAACGTACAGGACAGCTCTGGTAACCAATAAAATACATAGAAAGTCTTCTTGACTGAACAGTTACACCTATAAACCACGTAAAAAGTTCGAGTTTGATTTAAAAAAAATAATAATTTTCCCCAAGGCTAATGCTAAAGCTAGCAGAACAAAATGAGTAAAATATAGTGCCGAACGTAAGGACACAATTTAACAAGACCGTTTTATTTATAATGTATTTATAGAATTGACAAAAAATCGTTTTCCGTACTGTATCTAGCCATCTTTACAAGCCCTGAATGAGCTAAAGCTAACAGTTGTTTATAATCGTGAAAATTACAAAAACGAAACAAACGAAACTTCGGTCTCTCCAGCCGAAGTGAAGAGCTCATCCTCACGCGATTTAACACATGATACATTACAACAAAACAGGAACCTAATCTGAAACACAAGCAAACAAACCTTAAAGTGGTATGTTTCACAGCGGAGTCCCCACGTAAACGTAATGACGTGCCCGCTGCGTCTTTTTACGTCCGGTGTCACTCTTTTTTATCGCGTTCTGTTCAACACGGCGCGGCGCGGAGCGGAATAACACGCGACTCTCGGTGTTTTTGGTGTTTTTGGTCAGAGCCTCGTCCCACGTGTCGCCATGTTGGACGGATCTTCTTCTGCTGTTTGTCACTGGCGCCGCTTCCACAGAGCGCCCCCACCAGGGCAGCGCCGGCAGCACAGGGAAAAGCACCGTCACACGGCTAGATACCATGGATGTATTAAATGAACTGGATAAGCCACGCCCCCTCTGTCTGTGTCCCAGATTGATTAGTGGCCGTGCGAGGTACTGCAGCCTTTTTCTAAAATGTCACATTATAATCACAGACAGGACTGAATTATTATCAGTATTTAAATAAAATAGAAGGAAATGTTCTTTTCTACCGTTTCTAAAATCACAGAAATTACCGTTTTTATCTGAAGTGACGTCACACAAACATGTGTGAGTCACATGAGCAGCGTCGGACGATACAAACAGAAGCTTGTGGAAAAGGCTCGACTAGGAGACACCTGTAAGTTGTATTTTATTTCATTTCAGACGCTTCACGTGTGTCTAACATGAAGAACACAATTACAATCACACAAGCTAACGCTAACACAAAGACCTGCAGCTGCTGGTGGATTCCGTTCACGTCGCTCAAAGCATCATGGGGATTGTGGTCACGTGGTGCCCTAAAGCAAAGATGGCAGCCTCCGTATCAGGAAGTAAAACAAAGATGGCAGCCTCCGTGTCAAGAAGTAAAACAAAGATGGCAGCCTCCATATCAAGAAGTAAATGCGAAGTAAGACATTTTTGGGGTCATCGCGTAATGAGCTCCAGGCCACAGGGAGGAACAGAGCGGCCATTTTGGATTCATCTTCCAGGTTTTATTATAGTTCTATGTTACTTACACATTTACTTCCTGATACGAGGCGGCCATCTTTGCTTTAGACCACGTGACCACAATCCCCATGATGCTTTGAGCGACGTGGAACGACCAGCAGCTATAAGTATCAGGAAGTAAAGCAAAGATGGCCGCTTCCGTATCATGAAGTAACAGGAAGTAAGACATTTTTGGGGTCATGCGTAATGAGCTCAGGCCACAGGGAGGAACAGGGCGCCATTTTGGATTCATCTTCCAGGTTTTATTATAGTTCTATGCCTGATACGTGCCGCCGAAATAAGCATGAAATGTACCTTATTATGTCTTGTGTAACTGTTTACTTTTGTGTAGAACTTTTAACATTAAACCCCTGAAAGTAACAGTTATTTGTTTTTTCTAAAAGGGTTGTGTACGGGGGGTTTGTGGACAGAAAGACAGAAAGTGTGAGACGCTACAGGTGACGAGGACAACATCTTAAATTTAAAGATATCAATATTAAACTCCTCCTGTAGTTTTTATATATATGACAAGTTTTTCATCAACGTCGTGTTTTCATGTTGAAACAAGGCATTTTATGTAAAAATGGCCAAAAATCCACACATTTGGGACATTTAAATCTGAAAAATGGACAGAACCAGGTTTAAATTTCTTGTTCATTTTGTAACATATTAGTTATAAAAATGTACAGAGAGGATTTGGATTTATTATTGAGTTTTTAAGTAAACCAATTGTCCTAAAAAAAAATTTGCCTAATTTTTTAAAACTTAAATAATCCTTGTTTGGTCTAAATGTGTTGAGTCCAGATTGTACAGTTGTGTGGATCTACTTTAGGCTGATATTTATTTCTCGAGGGACAAAAATGCATTTGAAGAAAACAATGTCAGAGAAATCTATGGATGAAGTGGATTCAATGGAAGAATCAAACATCAGGAGCAGATTGGACACGATTGTTGTTTCACATGAAAGTCCAGATGTGAGAGAGAAAATTGATTTGTGGTCAACTAATTAAATAATCGAGTAACTGGTCTGTGCACAGATTCCAGAACACTCTCTGAGCTGAAAGACGAGGTTTAAGTCCATAGGTCACAACCGCACCTTTAACTGAAACGTCGTGAACGCCATTGTATTTAAAACATTTTGCCCGTTTGTCACAGTTTGACAGTTTAATGTTCGTGACGTCACTTCCTGTTGGACACGACACAAACACTTGACACAAAGATGTGTTTTATGAAACCGTTACTTGTTTTTATGAAATTATGACTTTGAATCATTTGGTAACGTATTGTTTGTTTGAGATGATCTAATGGTTTTTAATTTTTAAGGAGGAGCTCAGGAAGATTAGCGGCCGTTAAATGGGCAGCTAATGGGGATACTAATAAAACAAAAACAAAAAAACAAGCGAGCGCGAGATGGAGGTGGATTCCACGGCTGTTACCATAGCAACCCGTTTTTGAAAACAAAGGGCAAAAATCCACGTTGATGACGCCAATGGTTATGGTCTGACAAATAATAAACCCCTTTGAGAGCGCTTTGTTGAATGAGTGTTTAAACCATAGAACTATAATAAAACCTGGAAAGATGAATCCAAAAATGGCGCCTGTTCCTCCCTCTTGTGGCCTGAGCTCATTGTCACATGACCCCAAAATGTCTGACTTCGCGTGATTTTACTTGCCCCTGGATCTGGAGCGGCGCTATCTTTGCTTTACTTCCTGATAATCTGAGAGGCGGACCATCTTTGCTTTGAGAGGCATCACAGGTGACCACAATCCCCGCATGATGCTTTGAGTGGCGTGAGCGA